>OMKP01079656.1:0-11247 GCA_900302375.1 Bathygadus melanobranchus
AATACCTCTGCTTGTTATAACTCATCCAAACGGGTTTCGAATACATCTGTTACAAGAGCTTCGTCTCTTCGAATCTGTGAATGGTTCCGAACACGACCGGGCCATTATAGTTAACCTCTGTTGACAATTCACAGATAGGATCTGCATTTTGATTGGACAAGCATCTGAATCCATCAGATCTGTTCCATTGAAGTTTGAGTGATATTTGATGCTGTGTCTTCTCAGATTTTATTCCTCTGTTACTACTGTTTCATGTTGAATGGGCTTCTATTGGATGTGGGGTGGGGGGTTGCTCACAAGGTCAAATATCTACATATTGAAGCCTGGGTAGATGTGAAAATGACCTCCTTAAAGTGAAATTCCCCTTTAACTCAGAGTTTTAGCCACAGGATTCTTTCAGAAAGAGAGATAGCAGACAGGTCAGACATTTCAGTCTTCTTTGAGTCATGTGCTTCCGACAGTACTGAAAGCTAGCATATCATTCATGCCCCAGTACATATCGTTTCTGTACAGTGATAACCATGAGACAGAAATTAAGAATGCTTTCTTTGCTATAGCTGACCTCCCAAATATCTTTGGTGCTGTAGACTGCACCCATATATGCATAATGCACAAGTGCCTTCTCTCCAGATCCACTCCCATTCCTCAACCCTAAGCTGTACCATTTCATCAATGTCCAAATAATATCAGATGCAAACGACACCTTTCTGAATGACGTGGCCTGTTGGCCAGAGGGAGCGCACATCTCCTTGCTGAACAGCTCAGTGGGAATGCATCTTATCTCAAGGAGCTGGCGGAGACGTGCGGCTGATTGCTATATGATTTGTAATTATGGAAACCAGTGTCCAGTTTAACTTTTATAAAAACTAAACTTTATAAAAATGTTACATAGGGGACCGAGGTTATGCCCTCACTCCACGGCTCATGACCCCACTTGCAAACTCCCAGACCAGACAGGAGTGTTTTTACAACCCCAGACATGCGTGCACTCACTGTGGTAGAGTGCACGATTGGAATGCTGAATGCCAGGTGGATGTGCCTTGATTCTGCTGGTGGAAAGCTTCTATACACCCCGGAGAAAGCTTGTCTAATCTTATCACAATGGCCTGCTGTACACTGCACAATGTGGCCATGTGACCGGCTCAGATCCACATCAGATACCCACTGTGGAGGAAATGCCAGCAGACCCAGTGGATGCACCTTACAGAGATGGCATCAAAATTAGGCACCAGTAAATTGACCACATATGAGGTAGGCTACTAAATGGTTTTGTATACATGTGGGTAGGGCTTCGCAATTAACCGAAAATGTATCGAAACCGACGTTTAGAACCTCTCACCGACTTAATCTTGCTCATGTCGGTTAATTCGGTTAATGCTTTCCCCAATGCGTGCGTTCATGAACTGTCCCTTTAAAAGGGCAAACGTCGAGCCAACAAATAAACCTGAGCAGCTTATACCGAAAAATAATGCAGTGTCCGTCGTTTGGACACATTTTGGCTTCAGTGAAGACGACACCGAACAAAAAGAAGTCAAATGTAAACACTGCAGAAAAACTATTTTAGCGAACAAAGGTAACGCCACCAATTTGTTTAATCATTTGGATCACATTACCGAATATGAAGAGTGCATAGCTCAAAAAAAGAGAGAGACCGACAAGCGCCAAAGTGCTTCCACAAAGCAGCTGTCGCTAACACAAGCATTTACAAATGCCACACAATATGCAATATTTTCTTTACAAGAGATGCAAGTTATTATTTTCTACTTTTCACATGGCATTATTTAAAATAATTGATTTTGTTTGCAAGAGATGCAAGATATTATTTTCTACTTTTTTAGGGAACTTGCTTTTTACTTTAAAAACTAAAATGTGACCTTTTTCACAAGACATTTTCATTTCAAGTGATGTGTGCTTTGATTTCAACTGTTCAAAATATTCAATAAATAGTTCATCTGTGTGTGTTTCCTTAAATTATTTTAAAATCACAAAGATAAGGTATGCACTCCTTCATTAGAAAAAATATCCCAGCTTTAATAGTTTAGCATATTTACAGTACAGACCTTGTCAGAAAACTATGAGGGCAGTGTAAAAAAAAAAAAAAAAACAGCCTATAAAATAAATAATCGTTCATTAATCGTAATCGAGGTAAAAGTTTGAAATAATCGTGATATTGATTTGAAGTCATATTGCCCAGCCCTACATGTGGGCATGTAAAGCCCTTTGAGACTGTAAACAGTGATATTGGGCTTTACATCAACTTGATCTTTAAATGGTGGTGAATAAGAAATAAGGAATTCCACACAAGCCAGTTGAAATGTCACATTTTATTTAGACTTGCTTTTGAGTGTTTCATTAAACTTTCAAGGTTTATATTATTTAACACAGATGAGTCAAAGAAAGGATTGTGGTGGAAAATCCTGTGATGTTGACAGAATCTGTTCTTGATTTTGCAGGACGGCATCAGTGACAAGTTGAGTCAGAGAGAAAATGTGGCGACTGCGTTCAGGCTCTGCAGTTTTTGATGATGAAAATGAAATAAATCCAGACATTTGAGTGTTCATTGAACACAAAAAAAGTGTAAAAAATTTACAAATTCATTTTATGGCCTTTAGATCTCCAACATAAACATGCAAAATGTACCTTCAGCAACTGGTGTGTCTGTCTCTCAAATTCTTGGGTCGGCCACTACCTCCTCTTGTCCTCCACTTTTCATCATGGAGCGCTTCGCTTGGGCAAGGCGTTTTCATGTCAAACCATTTTCTTTTTATTTCTGTATGTCCTGCTGACACGGCATTTACAGCATTGCAAATTTTATGGGATTCCTGGATTTTTGATTTTCCTGGAACGCCAGTACTGATGCTCTGTTTCACTGCTCCTGTACACTGTATATTGGCATGTGACAAATAAAACTTTGAATCTTGAATCTGGAATCTGGAAAATCACATTCTTACTTTGTTTGAGTTTACTTAACAGTACGTTGATTTCACTACTGCTGAAATTCTTCTTCTTGCTGCTTTTTTGGTGTCAACTCGCCAATTCTTGGACACGGCAGTGGCTCAATAGGAAGAACGGTTGTCTGGCAACCGGAAAGTTGCTGGTTCAATCCCCGGCTCCTCCTAGCGATGTCAAGGTTTCCCTGAGCAAGACATCTAACCCTGCTCCCGATGAGCTGGTTGTTGCCTTGCATGGTTGACACCGCCGTCGGTGTACAAATGTGTGTATGAATGGGTGAATGTGAGGCAATATTGTGAAGCGCTTTGGATAAAAGCGCTATATTAATGCAAGCCATTTACCGTCTTGGGCATGTGCCCTTATATAGTGTTTAGGGGTCTTTACCTATGCTAATAACAAACAATTGGCCACACGCCTCCAATTTATGATCAAGTGAGATTCACCATTCAGCACACCTGGGTAAGAGCAGATTTGGCTTCTCTTATTTTCTCTCTCAACAGAAAATGAAAAAAACATGATACATTTAAGAGAATGTTGCTGCATGAGGCACAATGTGTAGAGTTGTTTGTAATTATCATAAAAACATTTGAATATGTGAGTAGCAACACCTTACAATGACATAAAAGTGTTGTAAGCAATTAAAACGCTAAAATAGATATTACCAATGACCAAGGCTTGCCTTCTCAATTTGACAATTTAAGACAAGTAAAACTGTTATTGTAAAGTTAATAATAAATCAAGAATAAATGTCAGATCTATTTTTTCAAGAATCTCATTTATTCGTATGTTTTTTCTTAAAGGGGAACTTTGCTGCTTTTTAACCTTATTTCTGTCTCCGCAGAGCTGCCAACTCTCATGCAGTGAGCGAGGCTCTCACGCCACACCTCTTATTTCTCACGGCCTGGCCCGTCGAGACCTTATATACAGTCTATGGTCCAGGCGAGGTGGGGATGGGATGGGAATACATGTGCTATGGGGATGGGATTCAAGCCCTGTTCGAGTAGTAGTCGAGTAGTAGTCGAGAATGGCGGCAACGACAGAACAACAACAGACAGAACAGCAGCACCAACAACAGACAGGACAGCCACAGCAGCAACAACAACAGACACAACAGCAACAACAACAACAACAGACACAACATCAACAGACAGAACAGCAACAACAACAGACAGAACAGCAGCAGCAACAACAACGGACAGAACAGCAGCAACAACAACAGACAGAACAGCAGCAACAACAACAGACTGAACAGGGAATGAGTAGTAAAGCCTTGAGTGGAGCTGCCACACACAGGTGCAGTTTTAAGAATTAATTACCAATGGAACCCTCAGCACACATTACTGGTGCACTGTATGTCGGGTAGAAAACACATGTCACCAGGGTGTAGCAGATGTACGGCATATCAAAAGCAAGGGCCACCAGGACAAACAATGGGCACTGCAATCTGCAGCAACAATAGACAGATTTTCAGTGCCTGCTCCCTCTGTTAATGACTGATCAAGAGGCTATGGTATTACTGTATGTGTGCACTATAGAGCCAAGCAAATGGATGGGCTATAATGTGAAATGTCAACCTAGCAATTATGAGCTTGAAACTTGTTCTATTGACCTAATAATCATGAGTGCTTGAAACATGTTCTATTCAAATCTTGCTGTACCATCAGCAATATATTGTTGTTTCCCTCCTTCGACAAATGTACTTATTGTAAGTAGCTTTGGATAAAAGCATCTGATAAATGCCCTAAATGTAAATGTTTTTAATAGGCTATTTTTTTTTTGCAGAAAAGGAGGGCAAAGGTGAAAATGGCTGCAACACTAGTTCAGCATAATGTGCCACTAGCTGTAACTGACCATCTGGGGCATCTTCTGAAGGAGTGTTTTAGATATTCAAAGGCAGCCCAGGATTACAGGTGTGCCAGAACCAAAACATCAGCATGTATTTTAAATGAAGCATTGGCACCACATTTCAACATGGAGTTGGTGGTCCAAATGAGGGAAGGAACGCACACCCTCATCACAGATGGTTCCAATGACATAGGTATTTCCCAAACTGATGTTTTTCTCCTCGACACTAATCTGGCCTAATTTTTTAAACACGTATATAAAAAGGTGTGTGTGGGGGTGGGGGGGGTCATTAACATAATGGTTTTATATGCTGTTATTGCACAACAGTCCGGATCTTCAATATGAACAGCTGAAGTAATATTTAACCAGATACCACCTTGCAAGAAAACGAGATTCCATGGCACATCTGTGTTGGTCTCCATTGACAATGCTCTTGCATGCAAGAGCACGAAGCCTCCAGAATCCTAAATGAAAAACCTAGCATTTACGTTCATGGTTGCCCATGTCATGTGGTGCACAACACCACTAAACAGGCTGGGATGAGCTTTTTGGAGGTCAATGTAAGCCTAATTGTACTTTACATTTACATTTAGGGCATTTGGCAGACCCTTTCATCCAAAGCGACTTACGAAAAGTCAATTTGTCGAAAGAGGGAAACAACAATATATCGCTGATGGTACAGTACAATTAGAATAGAACAAGTTTCAAGCATTCCTGATTGCCAGGTCAATAGAACAAGTTACAAGCTTACAATTGCTAGGTTGACCCCCTACTGTACAACAGCAGGTAGCCAGGATAAGATGCTAAAGCTAAGTACTATTATAGTGCCGGGACACACCAGCATACAGGATTCTACAAAGTGCCAGGACATACAAACATGGAAGTGCTAGGGATCCAGGAGGGGTGGGATTCAAGTATTGATCGGGTAGGTGGAAAAGGGTTGGGGAGGAGAGGTGGGTAGGAGGTGAAGCTATTCAGAGTCCAGGTGATCTCTGAATAGGTGGGTCTTGAGTCTATTGCTGAAGCTGATTAGTGATTCTGCTGTCCTGACCTCTGTTGGGAGGTCATTCCACCACTGCGGTGTAAGGACAGAGAAGAGTTGTGACTTGGTGGAGCGACGTTGGTTTGTTTGTTCGTTTGACCAGTGCTTATAAGCTTGTAACTAGTTCTATTGACCTAACAATCAGGAGTGCTTGAAACTTGTTCTATACTTTTTTTATTAAATGATGAGGTACAATGGGAGGGTGGGATATGCTTCTGCTGTACTGTGGTTTGTGGCTTTTTTCATTCAGCAGTACACCTCGGGTCAGATCTAACTTTCTGAATTACTGTGTTGTAGATGATTTGTGTTCTTAAGGTAGAGGTAGAGAAATTGCCATTTTGTCCCAAAAATGCTCTCAGATTTTGCTTCCCTTTCCTAAAACATCATACAGATGTGTTTATATATTACTACAATATCTTATCTTTACCATGTCTGTACATTTATTTCCTCATCCGCCTTGTACTGTATATATTATTTTATTTCTCAGCAAACATTATGCTTAAAGTGTAAGTGAACCCCCAGTTTCAGCTCAAAATCGAACACTATGAGATTTGGTTATGACCCACAAGACCCACGAGTTGAGATTGAACATGACGGCGTACTTCGTACTTATGGTAAAATGCAAAGATGATGCAAACAACCCGAGAGAGAAAAAAAGTACTCTGCCTCCACACAGACAATCTCCTCACTACTGAAATTGAGGCGAGTGTCCTCGCAGTCAAGCTGAAATCCAGACCCTCAAAAACGACAATGTGTTACTCCAATCCAACATCAAAACAATCACCAATCAAATCGACAATGAAATAAAAGAAAACATGTTAATGAAAGAAACTATACTTGAATTCAATGTAGAAGCATGCACAATAATCTCATTTTCTCAGGAATCCCCAAAATACAACATAAAGGACAATCCAGAAAACACAATCCGATAATTCATGCACACTGTGCTGAAACTGATGCAGTCGTTAAAATTACTTTCCACTGCATCCACTGTCAAAGCGTGGGGTAAAGAAAGCGGTTTTCGCCTTATTACAGCAAAATTCATACATGTGAAACACAAGGAACTGATTTAAAGCAAGGGAAAAGAGCTCAAAGGCATTTGACAACATTGGACTCAATGACTAATTCCCCAGAGAAATACACAAGCAAAGGAAAAAAATGGTTCCCAATTATGAAATGGCAAAGGGCAACTGTGCATCAATTGTCATGGACAAACTTTACATTGACGGACAACAGTTCTGTGAAAGCTGTGTCACTCCTTGGCTGATTTGATTCGTATCAAAACCCGAAACCTCTAACCTAAAAACCTAATGTGATCTCATACTCCAGATAGCATACTCAGTCCTAATGCACCTCTCTACCCCGCTTTCTCTCTCTCACGCTCAGTCTATCTATGTGTGATTATGTCCTCTGTGTTCGTATATTGTACAGTATGCATTTTGATTTCCTCCGTGTTTATGTGTGATATGTTTTTGTTCACTTAAGAGAGTAGTGTCTGCAAAATCAATAAGAACGTTTATTTAATCGTCATGGCGAAATGTATTGCAGTGAAGTCTTTATGGTGCCATGATGGTGAAGAGGATGATGATGGTGATCTTTGCTTTTGTAATGATTATTAAGGAAAATTGTGATGATGAATATGATGATGATAGCTAATTCAGACTTTTTTTTCTGACTGATAACTGTTAACCGATAAGAATACATGTGCTATGAAAACATGGAAAGTCTGTGACCCGTAAAAAAATTGGAAAGCAGGGCTGGCCTGAATGCATACTTTCAAATTTGAAGGTTCCGAAAATTATAAAATGAACCAGAAATAACTTACGATTAGCATATAACAGGCTATCAGTTAGCTTAAAGTGCTCCCAGTGACAACAAATCTTGACAGCTCCGTCGATCTTACAGGTACAATGTACAAGCGAGTGTGGGGATTACCACTCGAGAAAGCCCTTTATTTTTACACATACAAAATCAACAACAGAACGTGAGGATTTATTTCAGAACTTTCTTGAACAGTGTTAATCTGTAATAAAATGATATTGTCGGTTAATGGTTAAACGGTTAATTGTTAACCCTAGATGATGATGATAATGACTTTTACTCTGGTAATTACATATAGATGTTTTTTTACACATGCATGGCAAGTACGTCCCTTCTACACTTTCTATGACTTCAATTAATATGAACACATAATCATTGACAAACTATCTGGTTACTGATGTCATTCAAACTCATTAGTCATTATCTCTTACAAGAAGCACAAAATGTAAAACATCAATTAGTCTACTCAGCTTTCTGTGATTCCAAAAAACAAGGTATCTTCATATTAATAAATAAAAGCATACGGTTCATTTATAATTCAACCGTTGCTGACCCAGAAGGGCCATATGTTATAATCCATGGTTAAATCAATAATAATGACACCACTATAGCCAATGTGTATTGGCCACACAATGATAATACAACATAAAGTTCATTCGATCACTATTTGATTTTTGTATTCACCACATTGATAATAGGGTGTTAGTAACCGCCCAGTAACCGACCAATCCAACACTACAACAAATTAAAGATCCAAAAACTCCACTAAGACAATACATGGATATGGGTGATTTTGGCCTTGGTTTTTGCTGGTGACTACAAAACCAACCATCAGCAAGAGTACACATTATTCTCAGCCTCACACAAATCTTTGTCTAGGATCGATTTTTTTCTTTACAAGCAACTGCATTTTGCCTAATAACAACAGCAGTGTGGCTGCTCTGACTTGTTAACATGGGCGGCAAAAAAAACCTGCGACGCACATGCAGGCAGTGTGTTTCAGGCCTAAGAGCAAACAAACATTGCTCCACAAAGTCACAACTCTTCTCTGTCCTTACACCGCAGTAGTGGAATGAGCTCCCGACTGATGTCAGGACAGCAGAATCGGTCATCACCTCATAAGAGATTCAAGACCCACCTATTCAGAGTTCACCTGGACTCTGAATAGCTTCCCTTCTTACCCACCTTTCCTCCCGAGCCCTTTCCCACCTACTCAAACAGCGCTTGGATCCCTAGCACTTGTATGTTTGTATGGCACTATGTAGCATCCTGTATGTTAGTATGTCCTGGCACTTGAAATAGCACTTAGCATTGTGTAGCATTGTATCCTGGCTACCTTGCTGTATGCATACTTCGAGAGAGAGTGGGCATCCTCCTTTGTAGAAATCTCCAACACATCACCCACACACCCCTGGGAAATGGCTAAGGTAGTACTGAGAGGCACAATCATTTCATTATCAACATATAAAAAGAAAAAGAACAAGCAATTGAACATGAACTGGAACAAAAAAGAAAAACATTTAACAAATTCATATTCTTTTAATCCTCCTGAACAAATTGCTAATGAACTCAAAGAAGCAAAATGCCTTATTGAACACTCAATCCAACAAAAAAACATGGTTTCTAATCCAAAAACAACAAAATAATTTCAAATGTAGTAACAAATCAAGCAGATTTTTTGCAAATCAGCTCAAAAGAGACAGAAAAATCAACACATCCAGTGATTAAGGAGTCACAAGGTAACATCTTACATTTGACAGAAAACATCAACACTGCTTTTCAGACATTCTACAGTCAACTGTACACTTCTGTCAAAGATCCAAACCCATTAGATCATCTAATGGGTTTGGACCCTCATCAACCTCCTAAAACTCACATCAGAACAGGTACAAACACTTGATAAATCACGCTCACCAATATAACTGGAGAAGACAGTACATTCAATGACCACTGACACTTTTGGCATACCGTCGCACCACTTTGCACACACTTCACACTTCACAACAGTATATACCACCACACATAATTAATCATGTGGGCTGGTACATTACATTCTGTACTACCTAAGCCTAAAAAAGACCCTACCCTGACCCCCATATCACTCATTAACACAGACCTGAAAATCATCAGCAAAGCATGAACCACCCAAATTCACATTCACACACTAATCCACCCAGATCAAACTGGCTTCATAAAAGGTAGACAATCATCCAATAACACCAACAACACCTGTTTAATCTGATGCATATTGTCCAGCAAAACATACATCAATGCAGCAGTCACCGCTCTAGATGCAGAAAAGCATTTGACAAAGTAAACTGGACATTTTTATTCACCAAATAAGTTTGACTTCATCCGTTCAATGGTTCAATGGATTAGGACACTCTACAAATCACCTATGGCTGCAGTCACAACTACAACATGGAACCAGACAATGATTCCCACTCTCTCCCTCTCTCCTTGCAACCTTTATAGAACCCCTAGATACTGCTATCCAACATAACAACAACATCAGTGGAATCTCAAGCCGCAAAATCAATTGTTATGCAGATGACATATTTTTATATACACAAAGCCCATAAATATCACTTCAAGCATTCAAAGTAATTCATTTTCGGACATAACAGACTACTCTGTCAACTGGACAAAATCAACAATTCTACTGTATCGCATTGGCAATATCAGATACCTTGGAATTAACATCTTCCCCAGGCTGTCAGAGTTGTTTCAGCTCAATGTCACTCCCCATTAAAAACAATAGAAGAAAACTTAAAAGACTGGAATAACCTCCCTCTTTCCTTTATAGCCCCTACACACTACACGACTTTCAACGTCATAAGATCGCTGTACTGCACACCCTATATGAATGTCTGTCTTGTAATCTGGTATCTTGAAGTTGTTGTGGGTTTCATACAACACGACTGATCAGCTACAGGGGGTCACAATGTGTAAGCTCCAAAGGGTTTGTCCCGTCTCGCAACACCTTTCACACTACACGATTTTGACTCCCCTACAGGTCCAGATATATATACAGATCCTTTCCAAAAAATTTGAATATCATGGAAAAGTTAGTTTTTTTCCATAATTCCTTTCAAAAAGTGAAGACTTACATAGATTATAGATTCATTACACACAAGTATTTGAAGTATTTATTTGTTTAACTTTGCATAAGTTTGGCTTCCAGCTCATAAAACCCCCCAAAAAAGTATTTCAAGAAATTAAATATCATATAAAACCAATCAAAAAACGGTATTTTCAAAACAGAAATGTCGATCTTCTGAAAAGTTATGTTCATGCCTGCACTCAATACTTGGTCGGGAATCCTTTTCCTTTAATTACTGCCTTGATGCGCCGTGGCATGGAGGCGATCAGCCTGTAGCATTGCTCTGGAGTTATGGAAGCCCAGGTTGCCTTGATGCCAGCCTTCAGCTCCTGTGTTGTTGGGTCTGGTGTCTCTCATGTTCCTCTTGACAATACCCCATAGATTCTCTGTGGGGTTCAGGTCAGGTGAGTTTGCTGGCATCGAGCACTGTTACAGCATGGTTATTAAACCAGGTATTGGTTGTTCTGGCAGTATGGGCAGGTGC
>OMKP01079657.1:0-29905 GCA_900302375.1 Bathygadus melanobranchus
ACTTCTTCACGGGTTTCGGAAAGACTGTTTTAAACGCGGGCGACAAAGGATACAAAGACATCTTAGCCAATTGGTTGCTTCCAACTTTGTGGCAACACTTTGGGGAAGGCCCTTTGCTGATCCAGCATGACTGTGCCCCTGTGCACAAAGCAAGGTCCATAAAAACATGGTTAGACGAGTTTGGTGTGGAGGAACTCGATTGGCCTGCACAGAGCCCTGACCTCAACCCCATTGAACACCTTTGGGAGGAATTAGACCGCCGACTGAGAGCCAGGCCTTCTCGTCCAATATCAGTGCCTGACCTCACAAATGCTCTTTTGGCTGAATGGGCACAAATTCCCACAGACACACTCCAAAATCTTGTGGAAAGCCTTCCCAGAAGAGTGGCAGCTGTCATAGCCGCAAAGGGGGGGTCTAACTCCATATTAATGCCCATGGTTTTTGAATGGGATGTCCAACAAGCTCATATAGGTGTGATGGTCAGGTGTCCACTGACTTTTGGCCATATAGTGTACAAGTGAAGGAGTAGGTGAAGCCTAAAGTATGGATCATGTATGAACAGAAGGATGGCATAGTTGATTGTTAGGGACGAAACTACATTGGTCTTTTGAACTAGTTTCCAATGTCATATCGGAAGTATGAAATTAATTTAGTGGGTTTTAGTAGTATGTGAGTACGGTGGAAACCACTTCTAGTGATCACGGTTACAGTGATCAACCGCTTATATGGATCAAAAAGTTTGGGACAGAATCGTTCTTATGCTGTTTAAACAATTCACCTTTAGTAATCAAGTAGTCTACTTACAGTGTTATAGGTCTTTTGTTAGCCCCGATACATTAAGATTCCAAATGGTGAACAAACTGTAATCGAGACAACAAAAGCAGCAATCTACAGTATATTCACCGACAAGCAGCCTGTATGGTAACCCTTCCTATTAATAAGCCTAACCCTAACCCTAACCCCACATCCATGGCGTCTGTGGCAACTGTAACTCGATGATGTTCGATATACGTGCTCAATAGTGTTGAACAAAACAGATGGTTTATTTCACAATATTATAATTTACATTTCAGCCTTGAATATCCAAAAGCGACCTTATTTACATACGTAGGGACCGTCAGCAATTGTTCACTACAGTGTACATACATACCCACAAGTAAACTAAAATAACTTTGTAGTTCTATCTTGATTCCTGAGAAATTGTCTTTAACGTTTAACAGTTAATGAATGAGTAAATAAAATTAGAAAAATGACATTTAACTTTTTAAATTTAAACAATTAGTAGTACACAATTAAAAATTGTGTACTACTATATAAAAAAAAAAAAAACTAAATTCAAATACAGTGTACGTTCAAAATTTTCCTCAGGCAATCTATATCACATTCATAAAATTAGCTCTCATGTGTATATAGTTGTTACTGTTCTGTTTTATGGTTGAGCATGTTTATTTGTGAATAAACTGGCTTCCTGCTCTCTCATATGAAAAAGGGTTTTAGCCACACCTGCAATTTGTTGTCAATATTTTGAGTATGTTCATCTGAAACACTTGTTAGGTGAGTGCTGCAAGGCAGTGCTCAGCTATTATTATTCTTAGGCTTTATTATTCTTTCCTTATTCTTCTTTTCCTATATCTCCTCCCACAATTTCTCACCTAGAGACTCAAAGTTGAAGCTGTTCATCTTGGCTTGGAATTGTGCGGTGTTATTTGTCTAATTCAATTATTACAGACTTTTTTTTAAAAAAACATTCAACTTTTAAACATTTAGAATGTTAGTCAATGGCTGCATGCGAGACTTCACAACTCGCTTAGGGCTGAGCCAGAATATTCATATATTCGGATATTGGATCGCTGGCTTCACTGAAGCTCTGCCGTAACAGAGTTGGACTTGGACCGAAGAGTGGACCCGAAAGCCACTGACATCCACGTGGCAATCCTTCATGATAGTTTGTTTTGCTTTTTGTGTTACTAAAATAACGTAGAAATGAAGAGGAAAAATTATCATGACAAAAACGTGATTCTGTAGCCATGGTCTCTGCTCCGATTCAGGCAGGGAAAGATACGCACTATGAATTTACTTTTTCCCCCTTTTTTCCAATATTTGTTTGGAAAACCAAACAAATATTCAAAGCTTCAAATTATGTATTTGGGCCAGCCCCACACTTGGTAAACTAAATCTTTAAGAGATTCAGATTCCCATCCCTATTCCAGATGTATTTAATTACTCTCCAAATTTTTTCTTTTTCTTTCTTTATTCGGATCTGGCTGGGGATAATGGGGATCCGATTCTTCTGGGGTCCACCACACATAGCCATACACATACACACAACAAACAAAACACTCATCTCATTAAATTAATTAATGATCAACTATATACGGAACAATATTGTCATCCTTTAAGGTCTCAGGTCATAAACTAAGGTGGTCTACACACTGACATTTGGTAGAATTATTAACAGACTCAAACAAACATGGAAATAGATTTTTGAGACCCTGTTAGAGGTCAACTTTCTCAGTTGGATTTTGTTTAGAATAATATATATGTATTATACTATTAAAAGACCTACAATACAGTGTGAGCATGTGTACCATGCCCTACCTTATCAACTGCCTTGTCCAAGTCAACTGTCATGCTGTGGAGATTTTCTTCTGCTGCCAGAATCATTGGACGGAGCGCTGTCACCTTTGAGTCCTTTGTTGAATCAATCAGCGCCCTGAGAGAATCTAGTGAATCTCTGCTCATATGTGCCCAAATGGAGCAGGAATTAGGGAACACAAAGAAGGGAATTAATGTGAGAGCACCAAAGAAGAGAAAAAAAAGATCCCAAAAACTGTAGTTTGGTACTGTGGCATCCTTTCCCATTTCCCTGCATGTTTTGAACACCCGAAACAGTCTCAAATTATCAAAAGAAAAAAATATTGAGGAAAACATAGATTTTTGTGAAGCAGTGGTTCGGTAAAACATTGTTATTTATTAAGTTGTAGTGTGTTGGGGTGCGTGTTAAGATATATCTCACTTAGCCTGCAGTAGAGTTACTCCAGCGTGTTCTACATTGCAATTTCTTGCACATACAGCATCTTCTAGATTCTTCCAGTGGGCTGACCTCTGTTCAGCTGAGACCTAGACATCATTATTATTATAATAATCATCATCATCATCATCATTATGATACATTTTGGGATTCTTGTATTGTTCACTCTAGTCAAAAGAGTTGACTTGGGATTTCAACAGTTGTTAAGACCATTAAAAACATGAAATGTAATATTTCAAACAAGTCATTACCCAAGTCAACACTATGGTTTTTAAATCCTATGTTTAAGGGCCAGCATTCAATGCAGACATTAATATTAGTAGTAGATGATGTACACTACCTCAGTTTCCATAGCCTCCTTCAACTTGTGTGTGTGTTGCAAAATGGCTTGTAGTGCAGCTTCCTGAGCTTCAATGGCCCGCAGTGTAGCTTTGGCTGAGGTGGCCAGGGAGTTCTCAAGGTTGTCCGACACAACTGGAAGTTTGTGAGACAGGCAACAACACAGATGACAACTTTTAAAAAACACACACACACACCCACACACACCCACACACACATACACACATACCTACATGCAAGTGTGTCCTGCTCAGCCTGGTCTTGCTGAGCTATTCTAGCAGTCACTTCTTCAACAGGGCGCTCTTTTAAAGGTTTGTATCCTGCTGTCAACATGTTTCCTGATTCTGTTTGCTCTTGGATGATGGGGGCATTCTCAGGGGGGCTATGGTGATTGTGTTCATCACACTGTACTATAAAAACACAGAAAACATGACATTTATTTATTTCACTCCTGCATGCAGCCAGGATTTTAGGTGAGTATGTCAATGGCTGTAAATACAGCCCAGGGAATGGAGGGACGGGGCTGACCATGCCACAAAATTATTATGTTATTATCTCCCATGTGGGTTGCAATTATTAAGTATTAATCAAATCAATCAAATCACAGGACATTGGTCCTTTTTATTAGCCACACAGAAGTACACACCTCAAAACATGCTGTGAGCGGCGACACATACACACATACACACACACACACACACATGCATTTAAGTGGTCGCCGGTGGAATGTATCCTCTGCATTCTCCCATCCTGGCCGTCCTCCCCCAGGGGAAGCCAGGAGCAGTGGGCAGCAATCAGTACGGCACCCGGGGACCAAGTCCAAGCACTCAGTCCTGTCTTGGTCAGGGACAGGACCGAAGAGCAATCTGTTCTTCTGCATGTTTTTCTTGTGGGGTTCTATGGGGGGAACCCGGGTGAGCACGGGGAGAACATGCAAACTCCACACAGAAAGGCCCGGGAAACACGGTGGCTCAGTGCGTAGCCACCCACTTTAAGATGTGAATGTTATCCAGACAATTATGTTCTATTGCCTATTGCAATGATGTATGATGTAAATAAATGGGTAATTTGTTTTTTATCCTTGGGGAAACACTGATGCTTCAAATCAAAACATCATCAACTAACAAAAACAGATTTTACATCATAACTGATACGAGTCTCATGCACAGTAGTGCATGAGAGAAAAAGTGCATGAGAGAAAAAAAACAATCGATGAAACCGGTGCCAGTGAAACTGAAAATGAAAACCAAGATTACCAGGAAGCAGGAAAAAGCAGAGCATCATATTATTATCTCAATAATAATACATAAAATATAAATAAATGTATTTATTTATTGAGATAATAGGATGAGCAGAACAAAAGCTTAGGAGTAATTAGAAGATACGAAGTCAACGGAAGTCAGGCAGGTGCCAGTGGATTTGTAGATTCACCTTTGGGTGCAGCTCCCTCTGTGTCATGAGGAGCTGGTACAGAAGGAACCTCACTGATAGCTGCGATGATGTGCGATGCCTCTGCTGAAGCCTCTGGAGGGACACATTTGATTATGGGACGACTTTTTCAGAATTCTGAAATGGTGATGCACCACAAAAATATTTTTGCTTTAAGCCACAGTGCTGGAAACACTGGGCTGAGTGCAAAACACTGGTATCTTGTCTAGCCATTCATTCATTTATTTATTTAGTTATTTCTTTTTTAAATTGTATTCTTTGTTTAGGAGAAAATAAAAACAAGGAGTCTCAAAAGGTATTCACCCCTCCAGCTACAGCCCTTTTCTCGTGATTTGTGGGGGCACATCAATCGGGGCAAAGACATAAGTCTCCCCAAGCGATTTCCCCAGCAAGTGAATCAGAGTCATGGTTTAAGAGCAGTTGCCGTTTATGTGTGATTTTGAGCATAGGCTTAGCTTAGCATTTTTAATTGACACTGATTTTTTGAGCTACTGGCACACTTCTTAAGTAAAGTAAGTAATCAGAGGACATTGGTCCTTTATTTGCCACACGGTCGACACTTCAACCACACACTGTGAGCGGCGACACACACACGCAATTATTGGCGTCGCCGGTGGAATGCCTTCTCTGCGTTTATCTGACCGTCCTCCCCCAGGGAAAGCCAGGAGCAGTGGGCAGCCATCAGTAAGGCGCCCGGGGACCAAGTCCCACAACCTTCTTGCTGTGAGGCAACAGTGCTACGCACTGAGCCACCGTGCCCCATAAAAAAAGGAGGATGGCCTCTATCTGCATACTTAGGTTCAAGGCCCTGAGTCCTTCCAAAGTAGACTTTTTTGATTGGCTCATTGGCTTATCTCGCATAAGTCAATAAGTCAGTTGTTCTATTGAAATTGTACTGTACCATCAGCGATATATTGTTGTTTCCCTCTTTCAACAAATGTACTTATTGTAAGTTGCTTTGGATAAAAGCATCTGCCAAATGCCCTAAATGTAAATGTAAAAGTCACCAAAATGTCCTTTTAATCAGGCACATCAATAGAGCATGTGTAGCAAATTTGGTGTCATGTCTTGGACTTGTAGTTTCAAGGTTTTTCACAAACTATGGACAAATCCATTTTGTTTTCTCAGGATCACTTGGATAATTGACACCAAACTTGGCACACTTCTTCAGGGGGATTTGTGATTCATCTGATTTTGATGTCAACCATTTATATCGATCAAAAAGAATAGTTTTTTTTCTTTTGTCAGGCAAGTCCATAGAACATGTCTACCAAATTTAGTATCATTTGGATGTGCGGTTTCTGAGAAGATATGTTTTCCCAAAACTTTCACTGTACAGAAAAATCTATCCAGACAGACCATAAGGTCTATATACCAAGTTTCAGAAATGTCTGTCCATCTGGCGAGTATTTAATTTGACCACAAATTATAGCGCCCCCTAGTGGTACCACACTTTTTGGAGACCTGCTTACCGGGAATACATATGTCATCGACAAATTTGGGGGCTGAGCTATAAATTACCTTATTAGAATAAACTAGAAAATGCATTTCCTGTATAAAATGCAGTGAGTGCTGTAGTGTAAAATGAGGTTACAAATATTTAATAAAGCGACTCGGGGCAATGTCTTAAGTCTCTCAAAGGGACTTTGAGTGAATTCGAGTCATGGTTTTAGAGGAGGTGCCGAAGTGTGAATTTGAGCAATAGCGCTTAGCTGAGTACCTGTGACGTTATTTTTGGAGCTATGTGCACCAAATCTTGCACACTTGTTAAGGGGGAAGTCTTTAAGTTTTAGTTTTTAAGGCCCTGGGACCTTCTGAGGTGTAATTGTGATTGATACAATAATGTTTCATTTCATTTCCACATAACTCGGCTATTTTACATAGATAGAAATCCATAAATGTGGTTTAATCAAACACCTGCCCAATAAGTCAAGTATTTATTTTTTCTCTGTGCTTGTGTAGGCCTCCTTGCCAAAGCTATTTTTTTCGTTGCTTGATTTAACTCTTTTTGGATACTTTTTTTTTCAAATAACATGTAAATACAGGTGTTAAAACGTAAACTGTTACTAATTTAACAAAAATATGTTGATACTTTTTAAAAAAGGCATTGAAGTATTGATGTTGTTTTTCTCATATCGTGCATCCCTAATAGCTATAGGACCAAAGGGCTGGGCTTGCTATGGGAGTCTATGGGAATTAGTTAGTTTATAATAACTTAATTATTGCACATCTTTTGAGTGCATTACTTACCCTTACTGCTACCTATGGTAAAGGAAGTGATGAGCTGTGTCTACCAATAATAATATAACAATTAAAAGGCTAACTAAAATAATGTGGGCTACTCCATTTAAAACCATACATTCTATTAAGGGTAATTCAATTTAGTATTTTACTAAGATTTTAATTTGATTCACATTTTCAATGTATACACATTTCACTTGTTTCAAAATTGCAATCACCGTAACCTCTAACTTTGAAAATATATGTTTTTGTTGTTGTGTCACCAAGAATGGTGACACAAGAATGGTGACTTCTAAATCACATCACACACACATTTTGCTGTTACACATCATCTTTAACAGACAAATGGTTCTAAGTGGCATAAT
The DNA here is from genome assembly GCA_900302375.1 of Bathygadus melanobranchus. Taxonomy (NCBI): domain Eukaryota; kingdom Metazoa; phylum Chordata; class Actinopteri; order Gadiformes; family Macrouridae; genus Bathygadus; species Bathygadus melanobranchus. The sequence continues at coordinate 7,426 of OMKP01079657.1, forward strand.
GACAGTGAACTGCCATTGAAGAAAAAGGAAAGGTTCTATCAAATTGGAGAGCTATCAATCATGTGGAGTTCATACTGGCAATCAACCCAGCTATAACCTTACCTTCCATATTCTGGGCAGGGCTCGTCTTGGATGTCTCTGTTGGATGTTCCGCATTTTTCATTTTCTTTGCTTTAGTCTTGGGTGACTTGGGCTCTTCTACCATCATAGAAGGGGGTTGGGCCAACTCCAGCTGTACAAAATGTACCAAACAAGCAATTAGTAGAGGTAAGGCTGAGTTTCCAGTTTATTTCTTTGAACCAAATGAATTCCAGGAATGAAACATGAGTTTGTGTTAATAGTCTGCCCTGCTAACTGGCAAATGCATGCTTACTTATTCTCTTGCATGCTTACATTCACTATGTTAGACTTCGAGAGAATAAGAGCCACCCTGCTGCTGTATGCTGAAGTTTGTTTGTGTAAGCAGTAGAAAAGCATTTGTTTAATTTTGGATGGGTTTTGTTTGTACAACCAGGGGGAACAATTCCAACAAATAAGACCCTAATAATAATAAACCAACATGTCAATTACTATTTATCAGTACTAGTGATAATCTAGCTAAATTATTTAGTAACACCTGAATCTATATGCAATCTTTTTATCTTCATCAGACAAGATGTAACCAAGGTGCCTCCATTTCCTTGAAATCCTAATGCGATTGCTTTATACACTGCCATCAAATACCATTTATTTGTACCTGTTTCTTGGTTGGAGAGGGCTCAGAGTAGAAACTAGGGCCTAAAGCCACTCCAAACAACCAATCAGAGTATGGAACATTCTTCTCCACTGTGTCCCGGAATTTTGGGTCCCATTTAGCATACAGGACCGTACCTCCAATTCCACCTCCCAATACAACCAGACCTGCTGCAACTATCTTTGTAGCTGAACCACTGTAGAAGAAATCAAGAAAAATACATCATAAACATGAGAACATTTGAAAATATGCAGTGTAAACATGAGCGAATTTAATTCATCAGGATATTGTGGCCAAGGTGAATGGGGCAGCCAAAACAACTAAAAATTAAAGGATACATTTTCAACTTTATCTATCTATCCGCATTAGCGATATAGTGTGAAAAACGCTTATATCTCTTATATCATTTGACAGAGTTGGGGTAAGATGGACAAAAGTAGTGGGGAGATCTGGGTGCAGGCAACAGGGAGGAAAGGTTAAACATTGCTCATTTGCATATACTACCCACATTGAAATGGTTCAAATTTGGCTTAGTTCCCCTTTAACAACTACTTCTAGCTCAACTTATGCCTGAGGGTGTTCTGGTGATTCATAGTTGGTTAATTAAAAGGCCTTAAATGGTGTATACAAGGCTATATATTTCAAGACACCTTAACAAATGAACATATTTTATTTAAGGGATGGAGGTGTGCTTGTGAAAGGGGTTACCTGGTATTTCCTTCTGTGTAGGGTCGAGAATGTTGCAGATTAATCAGGGGACCTCTTTGACAGAGATGCCTCTGAAGATGGAGAAACACAAATTGTAAGGATTCTGCATAAAGAACCAAACTAACATATCAATGTGCTAAATAAATTAAGAAGTAACTAGATGTCCAAAATAAATGGCAAGATCAAGTGTTATTTCTAATATATTAGTTTTGCATATTTGCATTTTCTTTCTTATTTATGGAGTCTATGTCTGAAATGATAAACCTGTGTGTATTTTAATATGCATGATTTCTCAGGAGATTATGTTAGATAATTTAACATTCATCAACAGTTATTCATTCTTGAGCTCATTTAAATGTTGCTTTTTCACTCAAGCCATTAGTGCACTCCTGCGTTTTATTCACACTCAGTATTCAGATACAAATTCCATGGCCGAAACATCCAAGGGAATATTTTTTCCTATAACATCTGCATACACAGCTAAGGAACTACAAGAAAGAAATATTATTTAGCAGGATGAAAGGAATGACATTCGTCCAATTACATTAGGAAGAAGAAATTAATCACTTGGTTGTAATGTCACCACCCAGCCGATTTCAATGTAAGTTATTAGCACATGTTGGTGTTGTTCATGTAGTTCCTTTGCGCTTGCGTTTGTAATGCTTTTTGTGGGGCCAATGACTACATGGTTTCGTTTTTTGTTGAGTTTTTTTACGATCTTTTGTAGGTTGTATTCACGGATATTTCATTAGGCCTAATTTACAACCAGTGACAATTGTATCATAGAAGATCCTTCGCTGTGTATTCTGTAATTCGGCAACGGCCTAGTCGACATCAAACATCAAGGTATATATATATGTAAAACCTCCCGTATTGCAACAGGCCTTTGGACAAGGCTCTGCTTTGGGTCATTGAATTGACTTTTGACAAGCTAGCAAGCAACGGTTAGGCTAACGTGTTTACAAAAAAAAAGACTTACCCGTGATGCAGCAGTAGCTGCTTTTACACTGACGCGTAGCATTGTTTACTGCTTTCTATGTGATTATGCTATGTGTTAAAGTGCTTAAGATTAATATATAATTTGCAACCTTTAGGACACTACGTCCGGAGGTGACACAGCCACACACGCATGCGCAAATATTATCTCAAACTGGCGTCAGCATGGGCGTCACAGGTATGTGTGTTTCGAGAAGGAAAGAGTTCTCTGTTTACTTGCAATTATATTTTGCAGTTTATCATAATAATATTTTAAATGCCAAAGTGGTATTATTTCAAAGTAACAAGCTATAGTTACATACCGACCTATCATGGTAGGTCGGTAGGTATTTACTCATTCTGGCCTGTAGGTGGAAGTATATCACAACCAAAGGTAATTTGCTTTTTTGGTCTTGTAAACAGCTCATGGTCACTTTGCAGTGTTTTTGAGTTTATGTGCAGAGTTGCATTCTTTGGTTATCGAGTAGAACATCTAATTAAACACTTGACTGGACACGCAGCATGGATTAAAGGTAACGCCAAAAGGATACTTGAAATGACCCAGTTGATTTTGGACTGGTTCAGATCTTATGATCGAACGCTGTACAGTAGGCTATCTATCTTGAACGTAATGTTGGCATCTTCAGGGTTTCACTGCTGAACTAATTCGGTATGTCAGTAAGGGAAAATGGTCGTGTAATGTTTAGCATTAGCCCGAAAATGCTTGTGGCATTGTCACCGAAATGGTTGACTGATATAGTTGTCACTAGTTTGGTGCAAGCCACTGCTACGCTAACAAATGTATAGCTAGCATTGCAAACGTCAACTCTGCGATAATGCCAAATCCTTTAATTGGGAACAATCAAATTCGTCTTCCCTTGCACCTGTCACACCTGGTATATGTCAAACAAACATTCATATTTGTCTCTAATTAAAACGGGACTGAAGCTATTGTTTAGCTTGGCACGTTAGCTAGACAGGAAGACAAGGTTGTCCTCAAATGCCTTTGTGACGCGAAACGCTCACTAGACTACTATATTTTACCAGCATTTAAGATATTAGACCTTATTACCGTATGTATATCGATACACGTTGAATGTTCTCTGCCACTATTCAATTATGAATGGCATTATGAGACACTTTCAGTTCCCTTTCAGCCGTGCTAGATTCTAGATGGCTATATTTATAGTTTGTGTATATATATATATTATTATTATTATTTTATTTTTTTAAACAGTGTTATTGGAAAAATGGCATGTATAGATCCTACCTAGTACCCATTGCATCTATTGGTCGTTAGTGCAAATACGTGCAAACAAATGCCATTCCGTTTTTACGCGCAAGCAATACTATACAAACCATGGCCAGTGACATAACCTGTCACAAGTTGCCACTACTTTGAAATAAGAAGCCAACTCAACTTCGTTTGCTGCTCGCAATGTGGTTTGATTTCAGCAGTTTAGATACTTCGGGTTGGGCATATGGTGGCCATAGGGTAGATTGGTAGTATTTTGTTGTGATTGTAGCTAAAATACAAATCAAATGATATGTTTAAATTATAATGGAAAGTATATATATAGTGACTGTGAATTACGTCCTCTACCAAAAGGGGATGGGTCCACGGAGAAAGTCGACTAAGACTCCGCCTGTTGGGCCAAGCAGTGCTCGTGAGCTGTTCCTGAGACAAGATGAGCCTAAAGACTACATCAACGAGCTCTCGCATGAGGTCCTTTGTCACATATTCAGGTACATTTGAGTTAAGTTCAGAATTTTCAGATCGTATTTCTTCTGTCATGTGTCATGTGTCATGATATATTTTGTTCTGGTTTAACCTGCTGTGTCTTAATATCATTGTAATTTTTGCTCTGTATTATGTGTGTAGGTACCTACCCATGAAGGACATCATGTGCATGGAGTGTCTATCCAGAAAGCTACGAGAGGCAGTCACTCTGTACCTTCGTGTGGTCAAAGTGATGGATCTCTGTGCCAGCCACTGGTGGGAGTACATGCCTTCAGGCAAGTCCTGCTGCTACAACTTAGTAATACCAGTATTGGCTAATACGCATGTTACCATCACACAAAAGTAAATGTATAATTATGGTTTCTATTTTCAAGTAGTACCGACAACTTCTGGGCATGTGCGATGGTTGTGTTTTTGTATTTCTTTGATGGTAAGTGTGTTGTCCCAAACAGCGTGTCCAGACTGTTTAATGCTTTAACAAGAATTGTTTTATTCATTCAATGGGGTTGGGTTGAAGGGTAGGGGTAGGCACCTGTTCAGAGAGGTTTTAAATTATTCCAATGTATCAATGCTTGACTTGGCTTATTTCACTCCCAGAGAGATTACTTCCGGTGGTTTCTCTAGCCTTCCCTTTAATGTATCAGCGTAACTGGGGATTAGTTGTGTTCTGCTGCTGCATACAAGCACATCTTCATGTCCAGACACCAGCCAGTGTTCACACTGCCTGGTGTGAACAAAAACGAAACTCTAGTAACCTATTTCAGTGTTGGGCCTAAATACAGGCACAAATGGGCCCACGATTGTCATGACATACATTAAATATAAAGTGCAAGTATGTTACATAACTTGATAAGATTAATGCACAGGTATGCCAAACACATCCTAGTCAGATCTAGCTGACATTTTCAGATTTTCTGCAGGATAATCCATCATTTAAAGTAATGGATGATAACAACAAAATACCAATTACCAATGTCACAATCCATATTCCGCCAAGTTTTGTCTTATTTGGAAATCCCTCCATATTATGAAAATAACAAACACTCTGAAAGCTACTTCATGTTGTCCCTTGATTTTATTGTTCAGTTTCATGATTTTTAGATATTTATGCAAACGTTTAGATATATGTAGCTAACTAATTCCCATAAATAATCGGCAATACATTTTTCGTATCTCTCATAGGTTTCAATGACGGCAGCTTCCTTTTCTTGTTAAAAAAGATGCCAGACTTGGAGCAACTCTATGGCCTCCATCCTCGCTATTTGGAGAGGAGGCGAGTAAGAGGCTATGAGGCTTTTAGTATTCCTGGTGTGTTGGAGGCACTACAAGCCTGTCCAAATCTTCTGGTAAATACAAGACAATTTATCTATGACATGAATAGATATTTATCTGCTAGGCCAGTGGAATATAATGCTACAAAGATAAAAATATAACTGATAAATGCTTTCTGTCAAAAAACTAATGTAATAAATAAATAAGTAACATTAAACCTTTAACTGGTTTACTGTGCTGGACTGTAACCAACCTGTATTGTACCTAATTACTGTTTTAACTGAGAAATTGCCATGTTTTTACTACAAAGTATGAAGTAACATTTTGATGGGCTTGAGTTTTAAAAATAATTTATTATTGACTAATCTCAATTGGCCATTGCCTTCTTCTTTTAAGAAGCATGTTTCAGTTCTTGCTTTGCAATTTTCAGTTGTTACAAGATGGAATGAAGGTAGGAATTAAGATAAATTAAGGTAAAATAGATAATAATCTAGAAATTAGAAAACATTTGAAATTATGTTGGGTGTCCCAAATGCTATTTGTATCATTTTAAAACATATCATATGTGCCCCCTACTGCACCCCCTCAATTGTTACATTGTCATTCTTGTCATTGGAGAAATACTGTGGAAAAATATTGCAGCAAAATAGTCTTCTGCTATAGAATACAAAATGCATGATGATACTGTAGGTGGCATTAGCTCATGAATGGCGTTAGACTAAATGTAGGAAGCATAAACAGAAAAAGTAACATTTGTAGCCAAATATGTAGTAGCCTACATAGTCTCAAATTTCTGTTGGAATGCACCAGAGCCCTACTGGAATCAGTCATACTCTCTGCACCCTTCGACATCAGCACTGTGCACACACACTCCAGCACTGCACGTGCACATCAACATAGTGCTTCACACACACCTCAGCATCAGTGCTGGAAAAAATCGTAGGGGAAACTCTGCATACTGTGAAATACAGATTTTGATTGGTCAAATATAATGTGCTAAAAATATGAACTCTTATCTTGTAATAGGGTGTAGAGACCTCCCACCTGGAACTGGTAGAGGCCATATGGAACTATATGCCACAGGTCCACATACTGGGAAAATTTCGCAATCGAAATGGTGCATTCCCCATTCCTGCTGAGAACAAACTGGCAATCCCTATAACTGCCAAGATTCAGACGCTGCACCTTGTGGGTGAGTTGTAGAATACAGTCAACAAGTTGAGATTCACAACTGTTCTGATGCTTATGCAATAATTATATTGTTTGAATTTGGGAAACCTGTTACATCAATCTGTGCACCAAAAGTTATTTTATTTATCCTTTGTTACACACAAATTATGTGTGTAATTATGTTTAAAGATTTTGTGGAAAGTAATCTTTGTATTCTGTTGTTTTTTAGTTTTTTTTTAGTCCATTTATCCAATTGGATGTTTATTCATTGCAACTACCTGTAACTAGAGGTGGGGGGGAATACTCGTTAGTCATTCATGGCGGCAAGAATCGATTTTAATTTTTGGGTCAACGATTTATTTCTTTTGTTTTCTTTGGATACTGTTTTTTTTTTTTTAATGTGTTAGTAGCCTATCTTCTATGATTTTAAACATAGTAATCTATTAGTTTTGTAGTGGTTACCACTGTTACACCGTGTTGGATGCGCCACAGGTGGGATTTTATTCACACCGCCCGCATTGTCATTTTGGCATTATCATCAGCATTTGTCAAATAAAAACGTATTGTTAGCTTAAGCGGTCATGGAAGGCAAGGAGACAAAGTTGACATTTCTATTTGTGCTGCACTGCACATCTAACCGGTCCCCCGCTTAAGTTTAACAGGGGGTTAGATATGCGTTCTATAGGTTGGGAATCGGCTGACAGAGACCGACTTTAAATTAACTGGTTGTAGACAAATAATAATAATAATACATGTTCTATGGTTAAATAGAAATACAACTGATAAATGCTTTCTGTCAAAAAACAAATGGAAATACAGAAATCTGATCGAAACAAGTAACATTAAACCTGTAACTGGTTTACTGTGGTGGACTGTAACCAACTCAAGTATTGTACCCAATTGCAGTTTTTTTGAGAACCTGCCATGTTTTTACTACAAAGTATGTAGTAAGTAACATTTTGATGGGCTTGAGTTTTAAAAATAATTTATTATTGGACTAATCTCAATTGGCCATTGCGTTCTTTTAAGAAGCATATAGAAATTAGAAAACATTTGCAATTATTCACTTCAACCTTTTCACATTACTAAAAAGTAAGAATGGATAATATTGGCTGCAGCAACAATATAGTTTACAACTGTTTGCAGCCACCAATAGGAACATTTCTACCACATTCGTCACCTGCAAGGTGTTCATTTCTGGCCCTGTCGCGAGTCTATTATTCGCTCATACCACCAATTATTCTTTAAAAAAAAAGTATGTATTTATTTTTCCTAGGTGTAAATGTCCCAGAGATTCCCTGTGTGTCTATGCTGCGCCACCTCTACTTGAAATGGGTGCGTCTCACCAAACCACAACCATTTAAAGATTTCCTGTGTGTGAGCCTTCGAACGTTTGTGATGCGCAACTGTGCTGGGCCGACCAACTCCCTCAAGTATGTTCCTCTCGTGACTGGCCTGGCATCAGCTCGCAACCTGGAGCAGCTAGAGCTGGTGAGAGTCCCATTCCTGGGAGGGCTGATTCAGCATGTGGTAGAAGACAGCTGGAGATCAGGTAGGGCTTATTTGTGTTTTGAATTGTCTTGTTGAGGTTACCTGTTCTAAAATATATAATATATTATAAGATATCATTTAGGGCACTTTCACACCTAGTTACTTTGGACCAACTTGTGGTGGGCCGAATCGCTCTCATGGATGTATTATGTATTACAGAGAGTTGGCAATGCATAATAATTAGGGCTGTCAACGTAAACGTGTTAACGATTAACCTGCAGAAACCTTAACGTGTTAATGTTTTTTTTAATGCACTTCCTCATTTTGTGACAGACAGATAGATAGATGTACTTTATTAATCCCCAAAGTGAAATTGCAGATGTCTTTGATTTGACCTTGGCACACGTCGGATCTGCCAGATTGGCATGTCGGGTGGTCGATTGTTGCCGTTTCCCTCTTGTGGGGAAATGGCCAACAGGTTTGGAAGTGATTTTCTATATGGTGGTGGGCTGTGTTGTTGCCATTCAGCTTCCCTTGCGAGAGCGACTAAGTGCTGGGGAGACGATGTCGCTGTGATGGCTGTTCCATCCATTCTTGCCTGGAGCTTGCTAACTATGATCTGGTTTTTTTTTCGGAAGGCTTTGAAACAACTCCCAACCAACTCAAATGTTCTGCCCAATTATGACAGTTTTCTCACATGTTTGTTTTTCCTCTCTGAAATTAAACAAATATGAAATGAACACAAGAATCAATCTTGCATACAATGCTTACAAAGGCATGGAACACTGTAGATCAGGGGTTCCCAAAATTTTTTGTGCCGAAGACACATAGGCATATTCGTAAAAAAATCCATCCATCCATTTTCTTCTGCTTATCCGGGGCAGGGTCGCGGTGGCAGCAGGCTAAGCAGGGCCCCCCAGACGCCTTCTCCCCAGTAACACTTTCCAGTTCCTCCTGGGGGATCCCGAGGCGTTCCCAGGCCAGATGAGATATATAATCCCTCCAGCGGGTTCTGGGTCTGCCCCGGGGTCTCCTCCCAGTCGGACATGCCTGAACCACCTGAGCTGACTCCTTTCGACGCTAAGGAGCAGAGGCTCTACTCCAAGTTCCCTCCGGATGTCTGGGCTCCTCACCCTATCTCTAAGGCTGACACTGGCCACCCTGCAGAGGAAACATATTTCGGCCTCTTGTATCCGCGATCTTGTTCTTTCGGTCACTACCCAAAGCTCGTGACCATAGGTGAGGATTGGAACGTAGATGGACCGGTAAATCGAGAGCTTTGCCTTCCGGCTCAGCTCCCTATTCACCACAATGGACCGGTACAGCGCCCGCATTACTGCGGATGCCGCACCAATCCGTCTGTCCAGCTCCCGCTCCATTGTACCCTCACTCGTGAACAAGACCCCGAGATACTTGAACTCCTTCGTTTGGGGCAGCAACTCGCTCCCAACCTGGAGGGAGCACTCCACTGTTTTCCGGCAGAGAACCATGGCCTCAGACTTGGAGGTGCTGACTCTCATCCCGACCGCTTCACACTCTGCTGCAAACCGCCCCAGTGCGTGTTGGAGGTCACGGTCTGATGATGCCAACAGAACCACATCATCTGCAAAAACACGGTCATACGCCTTCTCCAAGTCTACAAAACACATGTAGACTGGATGGGCAAACTCCCATGCCCCACCCAAAACCCTGCAAGGGTAAAGAGCTGGTCCACAGTTCCACAGCCAGGACGGAATCCGCATTGTTCCACCTGAAGCTGAGGTTCGACAATCGGCCGGAGCCTCCTTTCCAGCACCCTGGAATAAACTTTCCTGGGGAGGCTGAGTAATGTGATTCCCCGATAATCGGAGCACACCCTCCGGTCCCCTTTTTTGAAAATGGGGACCACCACTCAGGTCTGCCACTCCACAGGTACTGTCCCCGACCTCCACGCGACCCTGAATAGGCGTGTCAGCAAGGACAGCCCAACAGTGTCCAAAGCCTTCAGCATCTCAGGGCGAATCTCATCCACACCTGGCGCTTTGCCACTGAAGAGCTTTTTGACTATTTCAACGACCTCTGCCAAGGATATGGGTGCGGCTTTCCCAGAGTCTTCGGACTCTGCCTCTTCCTCAGAGGACGTGTTGGTCTGGTTCAGGAGTTCCTCAAAGTGTTCTTTCCACCGCCTGACAATATCCCCAGTCTGGGTCAGCAGTTCTCCTCCCCGACTGAACACAGCCTGAGCCAAGCCCCGCTTTCCCTTCCTGAGTCACCGGACGGTTTGCCAGAACTTCCTTGAGGCCAACCGAAAGTCCTTCTCCATGACCTCCCCGAACTCCTCCCACACCCGGCGACCGCTGAAGCCGCATCCCGGTACCTGTCTGCTGTTTCAGGAGACCCCTGGGCCAACCAGGCCCCAAAGGCCTCCTTCTTCAGCCTTGACGGCTTCCTTCACTGCCGGTGTCCACCAACGGGTCCTTAGGTTGTTGCCGCGACAGGCACAGACAGCCTTCTTTTCTTTTTTAAAGTATTTTCGGGTTGGGCATCGCCCTTTCTTTTACTCAAACATTCTGCAAGGAAACGGCCATGGAGGTTTGCTGGGGCCCGCTCATCTCTGTACCTGGCTGCCACTTCACGTCCCACCCTCACACCGAGTGCACCGCAAACCAATGGCCCGCCAAGCGATCGAAAAAATCCAAATTGTATCTATCTTAATTTTTTAAATAACATGACTGGGATAGCCTAGGTTTGAAAATTAAACACTTAAAACAAAAAATAACATTATTCGGGAAGTATTTCAAGGCCCGGTAGTAACGGGTCCACGGACCGGGGGTTGGGAACCGCTGTTGTAGATGACTGTGGATTGCAGTCGACAACTGAAGTGCCTAAAGAGTTACTTTGTTTGTGTTCAATTAATGTTAGGTCACATGATGGTTGCGTGACTCGTTAAAGGGTGCAAATTCTACAGAAATGCCATTCATAGTAATGCCTGTTATCCTTGGATAACACCCATTCCAAAACTCTTAAAGATTCAAAGTGCGTATTAAGTCTAATAGACCTTTTTTTCCTGTTTTTATTCTGGGGACCTTCATCTCTACTTTGCGGACCTTGCTGTCCTTGCTTGGGAACACGCTAGTGACCAGTCCCATGGGCCACTCATTTCGCACTTTCGCCCTTTCATAAGCAAAATACTTCCCGGGTCAATGTTTGGTTTCTGGGATTGCCACTTCTTGCGTGTTTGCAGTGTAACAAGGTACTGCTTCCTCCATTTGTCCCAGAAAGCGTTTATGAGACTCTTAACTTGCCGCAGCTGGCATTTGTATCGGTCTTTGTTGTTGAATTCACCAAGAGGAGCTGGGAAGGTGCTTTCTTTCTGTGTAAAAATGGTAGAAGGTGTAATTGTATAAGGGTCAGGGTCAGAGGACTTGGCACAAGAGTCGTGCAGGGGTGTAAGTGTCAAGTGAGTTTTAGTGACCCTGCCTGAAGGAGCATTGAATCCATGATTCTCCGCACAATCCTTATCATTCTCCCCTAAGCTCCACGCGTATGAGAGGCGTTAGGTTGACTGTCCATGTACAGCCTTGTTCAGACAGCTACCTCTCCACTTGGGTGTCATCAATGTTTTAGGGGACCCTCAGCTCTTGCAGGATCCTATAAAGTTGGTGCCCTGGTCTGAGCGGATCTGCTTGACATGAATCAACAGAGCGTTAATAAAATGTGAAGTGTCTAAGGACTTGATGGCCTCTGTATGAACCGCTCTCACACTCAAGCAGCTAAGTATGATGGGCCAACGTTCGCTATTGGCTTGACCAGCCCTTGTTTGCCTTGATAAGGGTGGCACTAGCTCAGGAGGTAGACGGTTGTCTGATCACCAGAAGGTTACTGGTTCGATCCCCAGCGCTACCTAGCTAATTGTCGAGGTGTCCCTGAGCAAGACACCCAACCCCAACTGCTCCTGACGAGCTGGTTGTTGCCTTGCATGGTTGACACTGCAGTCAGTGTATGAATGGGTGAATGTGAGGCAATGTAAAGCGCTTTGGATAAAAGCGCTATATAAATAAGCCATTTACCATTTTGATGAGACCAACCAGGGTCCAAACACGTTGAGTCCAACATAAGTGGATGGTGGCTCAATGCTTAGTGGGTAGGTCGGCTATTATTTGGGTTTGAAGATAGCCTCTGTGATTCGGCCTCCTACTGTCATTAAGCCGTTTTTGTCAAAGAAAGGATCCAGTTTCCATAGACTGCTGTCTTCAAGTACTTCTTCTTGGTTCTTAAGACACTCAAGCTCTTTGTCATAAGTTTCCTGTTATATATTGCGGATTACGACATATTTAGCCTGTGTAAGTTCCTCCACTGGGTATGCAGTGTCACAGTGATGCCAGCCTTTGCAATTATTTTTCTCTGGGAGTGGTATTTTTGAGGTGTCTAGCCATATGGATCATGTGTCACCACGGGTCAGTGACTTCCAGCTGGAGCATTGTGTTGTTATCCCACCTGTGTATCTGAGATATTGGTGCAGAGTACGGTGATCGGTCTTCTCAACCATGTCAAAGGCGTCGTTCTCAGGAGCACTCTGTTGTGGTTTGGACAAGAATGCTGGTCCCATAGGCCATGTTGTGTCCTTTTAGATGTGCTGCGGGTACAGCTCTTGTTGCATGGTCTGCTAAGATGAGTGGGGACGTGATGCCGCTGCTGTGTAAAAGTACACTGAAGATTGTGTACATCCGTATTGCTCTGTCTTTCTGGCCTGTGTGGTAGACTTTAACGAGGCTGATCTTTGACCTACCACCAAGGTCTCCACTGCAGACTTGTGTACAAAAGGCTGACGCTTTGGGTAGTGTGCTATACTCTCCCTCTATGCCAGCTCTGCTTCTATCTTTAACCACTTTTCCGCCAAAAGGAACTTTTACTTCCAGGAATACATTTTCAGGAACTAAAAATTCCTTCAGCCCGTTTGCGGTTCCACCACGGGCTAAAGATCTGCAAAGATTATGCAAATTAGTCTGCTGACATATGAAAAATGGACAGCTGTTTTTACATGCAACTTGTAACGTCTCCAAAATATGGATGTAATAAAGACCAAATGCACACCTACACAAACCCCCATTAATCACTTATCCGCAAACTGCCATTCACTACACTATTTTACACATGTGAAACTTGAATCCTCTAAATACATAGGATATTTTGGTGAAAGGATGAAGCATAAGCTCGTCTTCGCTAGGCTAAATGAGGTTGAGGGTTGAATCCATCTTTTTCACAGGTGTGATTCTTATTGGAAAATACTGCCTTTAAAGCACTTTGGGTGTCTTGACAAGTGATATATAAATGCAATTAATTACATTTGCGTTGTAACTGATGTAAATAGCGATTATTTTTATTTTTCCCTGTTTCTTTTCATGACGTTTAATTTTACATGCCTAATGTAATAGGACCTTTTTTTAAAAACACATTTCACAAGCTATTGCAAAGATTGACCTTGAGATGATTAAGACAGAAATGTCTTAGTCTTACTTCAGCGCAAGCCTTCAAAGTTCCTGAACTTTTGGAAAGTACCTACCCCTGAGCAGGGACGTTTTTGGGGGCAAAGTAAGTCCCCGGGAACGTAATTTAGACCCTGGTTCCTGTGGCCGAAACGGGGCTTTTGTGACCAGGGAGCTGGCCCAGGGTGTAAGGCCGTGCTGTGGTCCTTGCAGTATTTCACGCTGGCTTTACACATTCTAGCCAAGTGTGGTGTGGAAGCGCAACACTTGAAGCAGATGCCATTTTCTTTGAGGAAGGTATTGCGGTCCTCAAGGGGTTTCTCTCTAAATCCAGGGGTAAAAGGGACTTGGTTGTGTTTTTTGTATTTGGAGCCATAACTTATCTTCTTGTCTTGCACACTGTATGGTAGCTTCTGTGCTATTGGGTTAATACCACATGCCGTGTCAAGAAAGGCTGGTCCAGGTAGGGTTAGGGTTAGGGTTAGCCCTAACCCTCCATCAGTGTTGAGAGCTGTCGATCAGCCGTAACAATCTTCACAGCATTCCCAGAGCATTGTGAGCCCCATCTCTGAAGCAGAGTTCTAAATCATAACGGCCTTGAATGGTGTATATATACATAGAGGACGCCCCCCTTAACAAGTGTGCCAAATCTTGTGTAGTTAGATTAACAAAATTATATCACAATGTTAATTTTAGTGTTCAGCTAAGCGCTAGGCACCGCTTTACCCACATGGGGAGCAAAATCACGCAGAAATGCCCATATTTCAGCACATGTATGTAAAACACATCTCCAAAAAAGGAAAACTTTTGATATAGCTTTCTTGACATGGTGAACATTTTTGCCTCTTGGACCCATAAGGTCTGTCTGGCTAGATTTTTCTGTATAGTGTTTCAGGAAAATCAACAATCTTGTTCTAAATAATCACCGACCCAAATTACACCAGATTTTGGACAGATGCTCTGTCGACATGTCTGATTAAACGATATTGTTTGAGTTATGCAGAAATTACATTATTTACATGAGCAAACATTCTATCAATCATCTCCTCTCCATCTCAACTCCACTTTTCTTTTCCTCCTCTCCTCCCCAACCATCTCTCACCTACCCAGTCAAACTTGTTCTATCGACCTGGCAACCAGGAATGCTTGTAACTTGTTCTGTTCTAATTGTACTATACCTTCAGCGATATATTTTCTCCCTCTTTCGATAAATGTTTTACTTTTTGTAAGTCGCTTTGGATAAAAGCATCTGCCAAATGCTCTGAATGTAAATGTAAGGTCCCAGGGCCTCTCGAGACTGCTTGCAGTTTTAATTTTTCCTGTTATACTGTTAATTATATTACTATATGCTATCACGCTATTGTGTAGTTTCATGTGTTTTTGACTTGCAGGGGGGTTTAGAAATCTTCACACCATAGTATTTGGAGCATGTAAGAATGCGCTAGAAGTGGACCTTGGTTATCTCATCATCACTGCTGCTCGCAGGTAGGTAGAACAGTCATGCTACATTTCAATGCAAAATATACAGAATTTGATCTGGATTTTGTTGGTTCAGTAATATTCTATCCACTGTTGAATATATATATTAGGCTTCATGAGGTTCGGATCCAACCTTCTCTCACCAAAGATGGAGTATTCTCAGCTCTTAAGATGGCTGAATTGGAGTTTCCTCAGTTCGAGACACTGCACCTGGGATACGTTGATGAGTTCCTACTGCAATGTTAGTTTTTATCTTCACTTTATGCATGTTTTTTATTATGTACTTTAGAAATGGGAATTGACCAGCAAACTTCATTGATCACCTATTGACCTAATTATTCTATATGTTTAAAGGGGAACTTTTAAAGGGGAACCTGCAGATTTGCAGTACCAATACTTTTAACTCAAATTAACGTCAAATGATGTGGAGTAAAATTTAGCATCTGTGCTGAGCTGCACCCCAGAGACTCAGAGCATCGCAACAACTGCAGCAACACTATCTAATTATAATGGAAGGAGTCGTTGTATTAGGGCTGCTGCAAATGCAAATTAAATGTCTTTCTTCAATATCTCTACGTAATTGCTGCGTTCACGTCAGTTGCTTTTCGCTCCCATCATCGGTCGACTCCTGTGAAAACCTACAGATAAAAAAAAAAAACATTGTGGCTGCAGAGTCTGCTACCCAAGAGGTTACATGTAAAGGTTTCCCCAGACCGAAAGCAATTAGCAGACAACAAAACGCCTGTTTGTTCGCTGTGCAAAATGTCTATGGCATTTCACATCAGCACTAGGCCCATGCGTGAATACCTGAAAAGAAAGAATGCAGGTACTATTCTGGAAGGTAGACTGCCAGAAAAGACAACAACATTCCTCCCACTGTACCATTATGTTTTCCTATGGTACAGCACACCTGTGCTGCACGTTTTTTGACCATGCATAAAAGTTACAATAAAATAGTATAAAGAAATGCATATGGCTTTGTATAGGGAATGTCATATCTAATATATCTATTTGCAATCAATATAATTACTACTATATCTTACATTTGTTTTTCACCTTTCTTTATCTCTGAATTTATTGTAGGCCTATGCATTTTTGGATGAAAATGAAAGGTTTAGATTAAGAAAATTGATAGAATAATAAATTAATTAATCGTTAAATTGTAGGAAGTGCAGTGTCGAGTGTGAAGTTGTTTGGCTGAGCAGTTGTCAAGAACGAACTGTCAATACCGGAGGCCAAGCAATCGGCTCGTTCTGAGCAGGCCTGTTTTTAATGGGCACTGCAATAGTATTCCTAATGCAGATATCTACAGATAAGGTTGAAAATTGAAAAGTTATCCTTAATCCCTGATTTACTACCCATGGAACTTTGAACTTTTCACTTTTTTCAGGTAAAATGAATCACTCTGAGCTCGTGAAGTATGGTTTGGCTGATGTTGTCGAGAATCCAGGCATCATCACAGATATTGGCATGAAGTCTGTCAACGAGGTGTTTACCAATATTAAGTATCTGCTGATCTATAACTGCCCTCATCTGCACAACCCTCACCACTGGATCACAGGTAGTCTGTCTGTCTGTCTGTTTAATTTAATACCGGAACAATTGTCTTCAATTATGCCTTGTTTCATTGCATTGTACTTTTTCTCCTCATTTGACCTCAGATCAGTCTAGATGGAGCCGTCTTGTTGATTTGACTCTTGTACGCTGTCATGCCATCAAGTTGGATTCCTTCTCCCAGTTTATAGAATTGTTACCAAGTCTGGAGTTTATCTGCCTCGACCAGATGTTCAGAGAACCCCCCAAGGTACACACACACACGCACACACACGACTACACAGTTTATCTTGTTTTATGTATTTATGATTTACTTTTAATTATGATAATTAATGTTTGCTTTTTGCAAAACTAAGTCAATGCTGTGTGTGTACTAGGGTTGTGCAAGAGTAGGCCTTAGTGCAGGGACTGGCATTGGTGTTTCTTCAGCCCTTGTCAGCAATCAGAACTCTAACAATGACAACAACAATCATCACAACAACGATGGGAACAACGATGGCCACCTTCCTCCCGCTCCACCGCCTGTCAACAACAATATATACAACCAAAGACCACCACAACCGCAGCAGCACAACGGCAAGTCACACACTCAAAACCCAGTCCAGGTCAAATACAAAACCATGTAATGCACTTTTAATGGGGTTGAAGGTAGGTTGGAAAGCTCCAACTGTTTTAATGAAGCCACAATTAAGATGAGTGAAGTTTCTTCTATAATAAGGTTTGAGATGTCTTGTTGTCCACAGAGCCCATGGAGGTGAATGGCTTGGTGGATGGGGAGGAGGAAGGAGGTGTGGTGGTGGAGGAGGACAGTATGGAGGTAGAGCCCCCGATGGAGCTTGGCGGTGAAGAGGAGGTGCAAATGGATGACTTGAATATTTCTACAGGACACACCACAGGTGATCTCACAGAAGTACCACCACCAGCTAGCCCTAATGACGAGGAACAAGCAGGTATGGACACACATTATCATTGGGCAATGGAATGAGACTTATTGAACCCAGACGTTATCACATTGCATTGTTTAACTTCACCATTTACTATCCAGCCCATTAAACATTCAATATATATAGCTATAGGCAATTAGAAAGCAATCCATTGTCTTCTCTTGACACATTGCCTTTAACAATACGACTGCAATGGACAACCAAGTGAATGTACTTGCAGTAAAGGAGTTTGTCATGGATCCAGAAGTTGCCATATGTGGTATGCATAGACCATTTAAAGGATCCACTGAAAGCTGCTGCTGTGTAATTCATGCAGCAACCACAGTTATTTGAAAGTTTACCAAGATGAACAGGAATGTATGTGGAGATGGAACTTGTTGGCATTGAATGATGATGCTTTGAGATACTGGAGTCGGTTCTTCTGGAATGCTCAATGGTTTGTTGAAAAGAGGGTCTTGTTTCAAAGACGGTGCACTGGACACTTTAGTCTCCACTGAATATCACAACAGCCCTCTTTTAAATTGGCTATTGTATGGCAGGTAAATTTGAGATTGACAACATTCTGAGACATTAGAATGGTTGCGGTCTACTAAACACTTCCGTGTTTACTTCAGTGTTTTGACACACGCATTGTCGTCCATAGTTTTATACTTTTATTCACAAGCTTTCATACTTTTACGCTTTTAAAAAAAGTCTTTTTTTTAAGCCTTTATACTATTATCGGCGTTTCTCCATCCATACTACAAATGGAGTACTATCTATCGGCAAACGGAGCCTAGCCGCAGTTTGACTGTGAACATCGAAAACGGGCTGAATATGATGCCTTGTGAGGAATGCCTAAAAGCAAAAAGAGACCCATCTGGGACCCATCACAGTGTTGCTGGCCCTCCTCCTGTTCCACTCCCAGCTCACAGCCTACCAGGTAGGAGGTGGTAATCAGGCAAGACGGGAAGACCCCGAGCCACATCGCCTCATCCATAAACCTCTGAAATTGGTTTGCCATGCTACCGGTTGACGGCACGGTAAATGGTAAAATAAATGGTAAATTGATTATTTATATAGCGCTTTTATCCAAATCCGCTTTACGCTGCCTCACATTCACCCATTCATACACCGACGGCGGTGTCAACCATGCAAGGTAACAACCAGCTCGTCGGGAGCAGTTAGGGTTAGGTGTCTTGCTTAGGGACACCTCAACACTTTGTTAGGGGGAGCCGGGGGGTTGAACCAGCAACCTTCCGGTTGCCAGACAACCGTCTCTACCTCCTGAGATAGTGCCGCCCACGGCTCACCCTGCTGACCCCCCCGTGGCCGATGCTGCTCCTTTCCATCTGGGACTGGACCCTGCTTCAGCCGGGCAAATCCCTACTGCAACGGCTGCCCCGACTGCTGCGATGGCTGACCCACCTCCCGCTGCCACTGCCACCTCAGGTCCTGATGGGGTTTTCCAACAGGGACCGAGCACTACTTTGGATGAAGCTGCTCCATTGGGATTCTGTTGTGTACCATCCTCTGCCTCAGGCCAACAACATTCACCCCATCCAAACACTGTCCCTGACATCACTGTCAGTCAGTCGCTCACTCCACTTTCCCCTACCTTGATTGTTGGGGACTCCATAGCCCGTAACATCCGTTTCACTAATGTGGTCACACGCTGTTTTCCTGGAGCTACTCCCCTGATATCCTGGAGAAACTTCCAAGACTCCTGGACTCATTCCCGACAATTACGAAAGTAATAGTCCACGTCGGCACCAATGACACTGTCTGTCAGCAGTCCGAGCTGACAAAGGGCTATTTTATCCGTCTTTTTAATCTCCTCAACAGTTGTGGAAAAACTGCTTTTATTTCTGGCCCAATCCCCACACTGGTGTGGTGCATTTTAGCGGAATTCTCAGCCTTCATACCTGGCTCCAATCCGCTTGTAGAACGCACAATATTGGTTTTATTCACAACCTGTTCTGGGAGCGTGCCTCTCTGTATGGAAGAGACGGTTTTTACTTGAACATGCTAGGTAGCCGCATGCTAGCTGCTAATTTGCAACACGCTGTACTGTCCTCCAAGTGTGATTGACTATTTACATCACACATGTGCCTACCTGAACTTTCCACCCCCACAACAAAATCTGTCACAACCTCCGCTCTCACCAGGCCCCCTTGTGGATTGATACTGTCAGGACTAGTAAGCATGTTGATAACAAGGCAAATCCTGATATCTTGGTCATCTCTGTGAGTCCCACACTAACACATCACATCAAAGTAGTAATAAACAATAGCCTGGTGAGTCAGATTCACACTGTAAATGAACGCACGCTTGTCTCTAATATTCCTGTAATAATAAACACAAGGCCTAGAAATCGCCACCCTAAAATCACATGCAGTAATGAAAGCAGTTTGGTAACAATTAGGACCTCGGTCCTCCCTCCTTCTGTGCAACAGGACACCAATGTTAATATAGCACTGACCAATGCAAGATCGCTCCCCAATAACACATTTGTTTTGAATGATTTTCTTGTATCCCGGGGGCTAGACTTCCTGTTTATAACTGAGACCTGGCTGGGCCCCAGCAAGCTCAGCCCGCTCTCTGAACTCTGTCCCCCCGACTGTGCCTTTTTCAGTACTCCCAGAATGGCTGGCCGAGGTGGGGGTCTAGCTGTTATTAGTTACTGTTGTAAGTGAATTCAGCCTGTCCTCTGCTTTGTGCCCCTATTTACAGACCACCTAAGTCAAACAAGGACTTTATCTCTGAATTCTCTGACTTCCTGTCCCTCATCATCACTAGATCTGATAGTCTTGATCCATGGTGACTTTAATATTCATGTCTGCTGCCCATTTAAACCATTAGTAAGTGACTTCATGCATCTCCTAGACTCATTCAACATTGTCCAATCTGTTAAAGGCCCTACACATGAGCGAGGCCATACACTAGACGTACTATTATCATCAGGTTTTCCCATCAGTAATTTTGAAACTACTGTTGTGTGTCTGTCAGAACACAGAGCTGTTTTATTCTCTGCCACTCTACCTTACTCAGCCCCTAAGTCCTGTGCCTCTCCCCGCTACTCGTGCCATATTAACTCTTCCACTGCCAGTCAATTTTCAAATGCCTTTATAGCTGCCTGTACTGAGACCCCCCCCCACCCCCGCCGAGCTAGGTGCAGATGAGCTTTTTATTCAATGGAACCTGCTTTTCCATTCTAGACTCAATTGCCCCTCTTAGAAAAAACTCAAACCCAAAGCCCAGCCCTGGCTTAATGATGCGGGCTCTCAGGAGGGATTGTAGAAAAGCTGAGTGCAAATGGAAAACAAATAAAATTCAACATTTTTAGGACATCTTGAAAGACCATCTGGCCAAATATCAGGAAGCAGTTCAGACTGCAAGGGCTAATTATTTCTCTTCTATCATTGCAAAGAACCACAAAATCCTGAGGGTCCTGTTGAACACTATCAACTCTGTCATTGCTCCGCCTCCCCACACCAACATTGAAGAGTCAACTGCCAAATAAAAATGTTCCTCAGCAAAATTGACAGCATTCGTCATGGTATTTCCCACTTAACTGCTTTGAAGCCATTACCCTATCTGTCTTAATTGATACTACCTGCCCCCTCAACATTATTCCCACTTCCCTCCTTAAAGCAGTCTTAGATGTAGCCGGCCCTAGCATCCTCTCCATTATAAATAGTTCTCTGGCCAGCGGCACTGTTCCATCATGTTTTAAACACGCAGTTGTCCAGCCCCTCCTTAAATCAAATCAGTAGTTAAAACCAGCTTCTTCCACTGTAACTCCCTATATCTTGGTATTAGACAATCTTCCATGTCACATTTACAACTGGTCCAAAATGCGACTGCCAGACTTCTAACTGGCTCCAGGAAGACCATATCATCCCTGTGCTGGCCTCTCTTCACTGGCTCCCTATACGCTTCAGAATCCATTTTAAAATTCAATTAATATTGTATGTACTATTCTAAGGCTTGAATGGGTTAGCACTTGCATATTTGTCAGAGCTCCTCTGCACCCCTGCGACCCCCAGGGGCCTCAGGTCATCCAACCAAGACCTCTTGGCCGTTCCACGGTCTAGATTGAAGCTAAAGGGAGATCGTGCCTTTGCAGTTGCAGCCCCTAGACCAGGGGTGGGGAATCTTTTTCCTGTCAAGGGCCATTTCGATTTTTACAACATCCTTCGAGGGCCATGCGAACACATATATCGGCAGGGGCGTCACTAGGTTTTAAGGACAGGGGGGCCTTGCAAGATCTTTCTTTCTCTATATGAACAAGCGGAATGGATTTGATAATGAAGCGCTGACGGGGCTCTCTATCTTATCTTACACTGTGAAGTGAAGGGAAATAGACAAAAAAAACCACCAAATTATTTGTGGGGGGGCTTAAGAATATTTTAGGGAGGCTACAGCCCCCCTAAAATAGGCCTAACAACGCCACTGTATATCGGACTCACCTAATGCGAAAAACTGGAAATCTCTTGCGGTGTCCTTCAGTGTTTTCTCAATATCTTGTGCCATGTCAGTAATCCGATCTGAGACACTTCTTCGAGACAAACTGACACTTTGGAACAATTTTACTTTGTCCGGTGCGAGCAGCTCCGCAGCGGCAACAAGGCACTCCTTCACAAATTCTCCTTCTGAATGCGGCCTCAGCTTCTTAGCGATTAGCTCACTCACCACAAAACTAGCATGCGTAGTGTTGTCTCGGTCAGATTGTGGTCTTATGAAGACAAAACTCTGCCGAAGAGCATTAACTTTATCCAAGCCAATTTGTCCTTTCAACTCATCAAGTTTAGCATGTTTTGAGCTGTAATGACGCTCGAGGTTGGCCTCGGTCTCGGTGGGATTATTTCCACAAAGAAATAATCGTTTGCCCATTTCTCTTGGAAAGCGCGACATTCCGCATCTACCTTTCTTTTCTTGTTAGTCGCCATGTTTGCATATACTGAAT
>OMKP01079661.1:0-10700 GCA_900302375.1 Bathygadus melanobranchus
CATGTGTGTAAACTTGATGTAGTAATACAAAAACTATTTTAGTTCATAAATTAAGAAAGGGAAAATGAAAATAATGATTTATGGTAATCAAAAACAAGATATTTAATGAATACTTTGAATATTAATGATTAAATAAATATATTTTAAAAGATATAGCAAAGAAACACTCAGCCATGCATGAAATAACATAGGAAATGAATGTGGGTCATTTTGGACCCATGTTGTGCCTTAGAAGGGTAGTGATACAAAAATGATTTTTATTCAAAAAGCAAGAAAGGAAAAATGAAAATAAGAATTTGTGATAATCAAAAACAAGTTAATTGAGGAATACCTGGAATTCTGAATGATGAAAGTAATTTATTGCAAAGATATTTAAAATTAAAACTCATTCGGGTCACTTTCGACCCATGTTGGGCATCAAAGGGTTAATATTTCCCAGCGTCTCATACCGAGAGGGAAATAAAAGCAGATTAAATGCGATAGCGCCATCATTGCCCACTGTCTGTTCGCAACGAATGATTGGCGAGATCCTGATCTCGTAATTACGAGATCTTTTCTCGTAATTACGAGATAAGGTGTCTACTTTTTTTTTTCTTTGGTGAATGCAATGCGCTTCCGTAACTTACTGATCAAGATGAAATAATGCCAAATGAACGTCGGTTTGGAATCCCTTCAAGCCCCGGAGATCTATCCATCGAGTGAATGCCCATCCGAGGTTCACTCTTGTTTTGTTGCATCTTCTTTCTCCTTCTTTGCTTCCTTCATAAACTGGGTTATTTTTCTTTTAACGGGTAGAATTTCCTCAGTTGCTTTCGTTGTTCCACCGTCCATTGCCACTACTGGGCTAGTATTTTATAGTAACTGGGTGGGTGACGCACTTCCTGTGCCATAAATTGATTTGCCGCATAAAATCAGTGGCAGAATTGCATAGTGAAATAGAGGCTTATAGAGAACAAACGTAACGCCAATGGTGTCGTTATTCTATAGCCATTACACTGTGCAATCAGCATTTACTTCATAATTATACGTTAAAACAAAAAAAGTTGACTACTTCCACTTTAAGGCAGAAAGCCATTCAGAAGATAACAGCTGTTTTTTCTGGCGAGGAGAATGTCATTGATGGAAATAACTATAGAAACACAAGCACGTTCTGTCTGCTACTGCCTTACGCGCGAGACTCAACTGTCATTCTACACAAAACATCAGTGTAAACCATCGTTATATCTTCATTAGTAATGTAAGTAAAATAAATCAGCTATCAAAAATGTACATTTGGTCCACAATTATAAACATTAGTAAACTTTATAAAGTTTTATGACCTATACATGTCTGATTGTTTGAATCTTTTGGGCATTTCTTGCCAGTAGCCTAGCGTCTTTTTTGAGGCGGTGCATCATGAATTTGTAAATATAATATTATACAAGATTTACAGATATTTAAATATAAACTAAGTAATAAGTAATAATTAGTTATTAATAAGTATTAACTCATTATTGTAAGCTGTTTATGCCTATTTGTTATTGACAGTTGATCTGTCAATATTTCATGTGCTGCCAACCAAATATGTGTACGACGGTTGAGTGAATGTCTTTCTTTATTTAAATTCTTTAATGTCAATTAAATGAAATTAGTGTGTGTGTCTGTGTCTCTTTCCCCCAGATTGCTTCCAAACATAGGTCTTCTCCCTACCAAAAATCGTATTATAGAGAATGAATTTGGTGCAGTCATCACCCAAAAATGACAAAGGAAACAATACTGTATGCCGTGTGTACTGGCCAGGATATAATGAGAGACTCAGTGCCAGACTGTCCCCTAACTTTGGAGGAGGGGAAGACCTACCAAATCAAAGATCACTTCTTGACGGCAAACAACACTGTTGTGTTAAAGGCGGCCTCAACAATTGAGGTGGGTACAGGGGGGGACGGTGGCAACTTAAGTAGCCTATTGGTACCACTCCGCTCCACTACCTGAGTGAATAAGCTGAATTCCCAATTGACTGTTTAATGAAAAAATACTACAGATTAATAGCTAAACTCTATTAATAGAGAAACTCTGACATGATGGTGATCGATTCTTAGATTCTTAGAGCTTCTGTCAATAAAAGACGCAAATATACACTAGATGCAGCCTTCTAATTATATATAAACACTTTAATTATGCAATACAGGTCATCATTTTGTTGAAAAGTGTGTATTGGAAAAGCCATGCTAATGTATAACATCTTTCTTCCATTAAGGGAAAGCAATATGCCAGTAGCAGAGGACCTGTGGCCCAGGTCATGCTTAATAAAGATTGCCAACCACCGGGCAGTGGTTGGCAGACAGTAAAAGCAGAGGTGTATAACCAATGCTCACAAGCAGTACTGGCGTAGGATTTAAAGCACACCCAGTGAATACCCAATCTAAGCTCCACACAAAGGCTATCTGCATCTACACGTATGGGCATTATTGTTTGGGTTCAGGACACTGTTGTCACCAGGAGGACGAATGCCTCCTTCAGGCACATAACCTTAATACATGAGGAGGGGGGAACCCTTAAGATTGAGCTTTGGCATGAGGAAGCCCTCCTCCCTCAGTCAGTCAGGCAGCCCCAGACTATGATCGCATCATAGCCTCGCTTCCATCAACAGTTCGGCAATTTCTAGTGGTTTGGTCCAGAGGTCCCGTAGAGTAGTGATAGAGAGGTTGTTTCGGAGAGTAGAGAATTGAGGGCAGATGAAGAGAAGATGAGAGACATTTCCTTCGCCGTCGTTGCATCTCGTGCAGGTGGAGGAAGACAGGGCACCAATTTTGTGTAGGTAGTCCTCCAGTCCAGAGTCTTGCCAAGTCAACGCAAAGTTTTCTTGGCAGGGTCTCCTCTTCCGCACTGATGTCTGGCGGCACAGCATCCAGGAGTCACGACTTCTCTAAGCTTGCGAGTGAGTCTCGTGTTAGCGTGGTGTGAATCGATTTTATTGATTGTTTTACCAGAGTCTCATTGTAAAACTGCATCTGCGGCACAAATCTGTTGTAGAAGCGTGATGGGGTGCTCTTCATTCGTCTTGGAGGGTCTCCCACATCACAGAAGTAGATTAGAGGATGATCGGGTCGAATGTATTTGGCCACGTTCTGAGCTCCAACCATATCGAGATGATTCTGCACTGGAAGCACCTTCGCTTCCCTGTGGAGGTCTGAAATGCGAGTCATCTTTGTCAAGCCTGTCACCGCTCTAAGATTTTGTGTCACCTGCATTTTCTTCATACTCATCTTGCTAATGCAGGGGCGCCACGCATTTGAGGCGTAGTGAACTGCCTGTACAGATAAACTGTCTTCTTTAGACTGCCCATAGTTTGATCCTGAGACCGCTTTGAGTACATTATATTTACTTCTGGCTTTGTTATTTATTTCCTCGACATGTTTACTGAATTTCATGAGGGGGTCGAAACTCACTCCCAGAACCTTAGGATATTGATCGAGAGGCAGCTTGGTGCCATTCACTGATATGTCAGGATGATATGAGTATTGGTGTGTGTCTGGCGTGAACAATGTCACTGTGGACTTAGCAGGGGAGAGTGCTAACACCAGACTCTCAAACCACTCAACCAGAGAGTTCAGGTGTCTTTATACTTTATACTCATTATCATTTCGATCAATTTACATCTTGAGACCGTGTCAAAGGCTTTCGGCCCTCCTCCCTCTGAAGGGTGGGCAGGTGGAGGTCACCCATCTAAAGATTTTTGTCAGTGATTTAGTCTCTTAATATTGTGAGACATGCTACTGCAAAAAGCGGTACCAAACCGGTACCAAAACTTCCATACCTCAATGCCTAATAGTGACATTTGGATTTGTCTGTCTTTCTCTTTTGCCTCACAGGAAAGCATGGACCTCCACAATATTAAGGTCCATGTGGACATGCTGGAGGATGACAAAGAGGGGTTCCTTATCCTCTGCACCCTAAATTGGGAGGAAATGATCATCCCTCCCTATTTGTGGGCTGGGATTTCTTATGAGTCACCAAAGAAGTAGTACTCCCCCAACTGGAGGAGAGAGGTATCTGCTGCTTTGTTTGTTTCATGTCCATAAATACATAAAATCGAATTGTATTTATATTTATTGATTTATTTATTTATGTATGTATTATTAGATTAAACACATATGAAATAACAATTCCTTTGGTGTGTTTTGCTTAAAAGTGCATTTGCACATTTCTTCATCACATACTGGCAGCCATTGTTATTCAACACAAATGAATGCAGTGATTGGTTGGTTCTTGTTAAGTCAATGTAGTAAATGTAGTAAAATATTAACAAAATCTGATCATTTTGAACGGAGTCTACTCTACTAACTAAGTCAGTAGCGTAACATAATTGTGATTGGCCCAGGTGCAAAAAATGTTTTTGTGCCCCCTCGCCCCAAACACAAGCACACTCGTGCATGCACACACACGCTACACCGGGTAGTACGCTAGAGGGCCCATCTACAGTGGTATAGTGGCAAAAAACTATTTCTTCCATGGGCCCCTGAGCTTTGGGCCCACTGAACTAAGTGCTCATTTTATCAGTGATATTTCAGTGTTCCATCAGTAGGCCATATTGAGTGAGATAAAGTCTATCAATTCTCCAGTTGGACTAGTGTGACTTTGATCCCTCCTCCATTGTGAGCGTTCATCAAATGGCCGGCAGTTGACAAGGTAGGCTTGATTTCCAACCTACCAATGGGGATTATGATCTGCACGGGATCAGGGCTCCAGGACCACTACACCGTTGTATGTTTCATGAAAATATTACAGATAATATATAACAGATAATAAGTTAGTAAGATAAACTTTGACATGGTGACCAATTTTTAGAAGCTATGAGCTCCTGTCACATTTTTTATGAATGATTTATAGCATAAATTGAAGTCAAACTCCACCTTTTACTTGTTTTAGCTACAAAGAAACATCAACTGTCAAATGCAATAGGCCTATCATGTAGGCTTTTTTTTTTTTTTACTTTAACCTGCATTGGGAAATGTTGTGTGTTAATTCCATTTGAAGTCTATTTCAGGGGTACAAAAAGTGTAATAACTTTCAAATGTAATTTAATCAAAATTATATATCATGAGGTTGATAAGTATGGCTAAATTGGTTAACATCCATTTAGCATACAATAGGCTATACACCTGTAATGATACACATAATTATGCAACACATATAATTTGTTTCTGATTACACTCTTGATACTTTATTTCAAAATTGTATGTTCAGCTGAAACTTACATATATGAATATGAATTATATTTATCAAAATATAATTCATGTTTCTGTGTCTCTCACCCGTGTTCTGGATAGGTGTTAAGGCTTTCTACGTAATATGTATTGCTATAGGTGGTTGCCATGGTGTTCTGGGTGGTTGCAATGGTGTTCTGGATGGTTGCTAGGGTGTTCTTGTTGGTCTGCTATGGTGTTCTGGGTGGTTGCTAGGGTGTCATATGTGGTTTCTAGGGTGTTATGGGTCATGTTCTAGGTCAGTTCGGCCACAGGTGGGTTGCACAGCATTGTAATTGGGGTCGCCAAATACATTTGCAAAATCTTTGATTTTTTTCTCCATCTGCTGTACATATTTTGTCCACATGGGGGTGTTGCCGTATCCCATAGGCACTCAGGATTTCAGCTCCCCTCTCACATTCAGCCTAAATCTGAGTTAGTGAGTAAGTTGGTTGGCTTTTAGGGGCTTGCTATACCAACTAAAAACTTTTGCCAGCTTTAGTATTAACTCTTGGAATCTGTGAAAGGTCAATGCCAGAGGACCTGAGAGACCTGAGTGGCTCATAGCTCACAAGCATGGAAATCTAATTTGGTGCCAGGCCAGTGAATGCTTTGTAAACCATCATAAATATTATTAGTGGAGTATGTTTGTAAACTATCTTTTCAAGAATTCTACTGAGAAATGGGAGGTTATTGTCGTCAATCTTTACAAGGCTGAAATTGGCTACTTATTCGCCAGCTTAAATGGCAGCAATAACATTATTTACTAATAATGTTATTGACTAATCTCTGTCCTGTATTGTAGCGGCCTCTAATGAGAGATTTCTAATGTGACTAATCTGTATTAATACTCTGAATTCAGACCGACTGTTCAAAATGAAAAGCTATTAGGCCTATATGATGGAACCAGAAACACAACATGACAAAATGGACTGTGATTAAATGAGAAAGGCAAAAAGTGATTGTACTTTCTGCATAACTGTCATGACTTTACTGTAGGATTCTTTTTTCATTACTTTTAATGGAAGCGCTTGGAAGATGTGATGGGCTGGATGGCAAGTTTATTTCATTATTGTAACATTTACATAGTTTAATAAATTGTTTATGATAAATAATTTAATAAATACATTCTATTTAAACCCACATTCAAAGCGTTAGGGTTAGCCTTTTCCTTCATCCTGTTTTGAGCCTATAAAGCAGCTGTTTTTATTCATATTGTAACAAGTTAAAAAAATACTTCAGGGATCCCATGATGTAGGGTCTAACTGACTACTGCGGACACAAATGTATGACATTGGTCCAGTATATTGTATATCCTCTCTCTCTCATTGTCTGCTCTTCATCCATTTACTCCGGCTCAAATAAATACAGGTGGCCATTGAATTCTACGGAGTCATCTACAGTTTCAATATCATCTAAATATTCAGCCATGACTAGATAATACTGTCCAACACAATAAACTCTTGCCGGTCACATTTCCACTGCTGTCTTCCTGCAACAACTCAACTCCTGCGACTCCCGAGATATCAAAGTGAGACTTCTCCTTGCGGGAGACACAATAACAAACAGACAGGATCAAGCGAAAGGTAAAGAAAGAATTTTAGTCTGTAGGGACCATTTCCACCATGTTACAAACACTTACATAACAATCTGACATTTCATTGAAAGCGAATGGAAGTAATTTGAAACCAAAAAAGGAGACCAAAGACCATACTTTTTTACTGCTGAATTTTTCAGTTTCATTCAGCAATTCAGCAATTTGTATAGTTTTATTGTATGTTTTGTCTTTGGGCTCATATTTTTGGGTTTCAAATTACTTTAAATCACTTCCAATTCAATGTATTTTGGCTGGTTTAAGCAGCCTCACATGGCCCAAGTCAGACTAGTCTAGGGCTCGGTGAGTGCATTGACTAGTCAAGGCCCACAGGATAAACCAGCCATCACCACAAGGAGAGTGCTAACATGTTAGCAGTGACTAACTGCGCTGTCTACCAAACATTTCCATCTTTCACAATAAACCTGTTTATTCAACAACAAACTGTCCCGTTCATCAGGGAGCCCCAGAAAATCTGCTTTAGTGGTGTGTGGCAGGACCTACTGCATCTCCTTGAGCAAGACACCTAACCCCAACTGCTCCTGACGAGCTGGTTGTTGCCTTGCATGGTTGACACTGCCGTCGGTGTATGAATGGGGGAATGTGAGGCAATGTAAAGTGCTTTGGATGAAAGCGCTATATAAATAAACCATTTACCATTTTAACATTTAGACAAAATGTTCTCCCACATCCCCATTTTTTTCAGGAAGAACAAAACCAGAAACTGTACTGTATGTGGACATGCACTAAAAAAACAGTCTTTGTTTCTAACATTAGACATTTCAAATTAAATAACTAATTGTTAATTGATTGCTGACACATTCATTAGAAGGACAATATCAGTCATGAGAAAGAGGGACGTGTGTTTATAAATACATTTCTAACGTGGAGTTTGATTTTGAATGGGATATGAGCAGACGCGCTGTATTTCTAAAGTTCTGTAAGTTCAGAGCTGAATAAGTTCTCACAAAGAAAACAAACTCAAGATCATGTGCCGACAATGCAGACAACGCTGAACATAAACAAATATAATTTGTCATGCCGGTACGCCAGGAGCTACTTTTAAATGAACTTTTGCACCAAAAGTACCCAGAACTTTCAGTTAAGTGGAACTACTTTTCAGAAACTAAAAGGTTAGGCAATTATCCACTGATGTCCACTGATGCATGAAAATATATTTTTTTTAAATATCGATATATATCCATATCTATAGCTATATATATATATATATACATATATGTGGTGTGAAGGGGGCGTGGCTTGGCGTCGGCTTGTCAAACGAGGGAGGCGGGGCGGCTAATTCCCGGGATCGACGCAGCTGTGGGTGGTGAGCATGATTGTAGAAATGAATGAATGGCTATATATATAGTGACGTGTGTTTTGCTCTCCCCACAGTGAGGCTGGGTCTATGACGGATTTGTGAGCCCGGACAGCCAGCGAGCCCAGCGTGGACGCTGATCGATTTTGTATGTGGTTCACCCGGAACATTGTAAAGTCAGCGTCAGTTTGTGCCTGTAAGCTGAACGGATTCCCGTCTGCGATACGTGGTATCGGACGGTGAGGGACTGGAACAATAAAAGTTCAGCGGCAACCTGCTCTGTCTCATCTTTACACCTGTTGTGTGGCAGGGATCTGCTGCACTGGTGCCAGAACAGGGACTTCCAAGACGAGAAGCAGGCGCAGAGACCTCCCAGCACCAGCCCTTCCCTCAAGACAGCCAGGGTCGTCAGTGGAGCCCAGCAGAGGACAGGGGTGCAACCAGCCTGGAGCAGCCCAGGACCCAGCCACGCCTCTGCCAGGTAGGCCTGCAGCCTGAAGGCCCCATTGTCCAGGAGGGAGATGGGGAAGGTGCCACGTCTGCCTGGTGGAGGGTGGCCCTACCGATGGCTGTTCCGAGCCTCCACAAAGCCCATCCAAACAACCCCCAACCCCATTATCCCCACACCTCCCCAATGTGGCCAGCCAACCCCACTCCCCCTCCGTCCTGGAGACCAGAGGCCTGCTCCAGAACCATCCCAGCCAACCAGCTAGTGGGCTGGGGGAGGGGGGGGGCAGAGGACTTGGCTGTTGCTAGACTTCTGAGGTGGACCCTGTACTCTGTGGCTCATTGATCCAAGCTAATGGAGGTTAGTAGGTGGTGGTAGACGGTAGGGCTGGTTGGAAGAGGAGGAGGAGGCAAGGGGTTAACAGGCTTTTATATGCTCATTGAAATGTCCGATCATTGATATTCAAAGATATGTTTTGCATTGGAGTTTGAGGAGCTGGGAAAGCACTGGGAAAAATAACAATCAGAACTGGAGTATTATATTAAGTATATTACCTGCAATACAAACTGCAGCAATGTTGGTGCTACACGTCATCTAAGTGGCTTTCCAGGGCTCAGGACACAGGTGGATGTTAAAACCAGCCACACACACACTCCACATACCCCCAACACCAATTTGAGGGACGGGAGAATCCCTAGCCGAAACCTGATTTCCCTCCCCCTCCATCCTGGAGACTGGAGGCCTAGGGCTGCTGCCTTGGCTGGCAGAGGTTTCTCTGGCATGGGCTGTTGCTGGGCTGTCTGCATGGGCTCGACAGATGGGCCGTGGTGGAGCTCGGTTGGACGGCCTGGAACAGCCCTCACTAGGGCCACCCTCCACCAGGTCGACGTGGCACCTTCCCCAACTCCCTCCTGGAGCATGGGGCCTTCG
The DNA here is from genome assembly GCA_900302375.1 of Bathygadus melanobranchus. NCBI lineage: Eukaryota > Metazoa > Chordata > Actinopteri > Gadiformes > Macrouridae > Bathygadus > Bathygadus melanobranchus. The sequence goes on from OMKP01079661.1 coordinate 9,516, forward strand.
GCTGCTGTCCTTCCTGGCAGAGGTGTGGCTGGGTTTTGGGCTGCTCCAGGCTGGTTGCAGGGGTGGCTAGCAACAGGCGTTTGCGGCACCACCACCCCCGTCCTCTGCTGGGCTCCACCGATGACCATCACCACCCTGAGGGAAGGGCTGGTGCTGGAAATCCTCTGTGTCCATCACAGCCATACACCACATGAAGTGGCTTTCCAGGGTTACTCCATGATTAGGATACAGGTGTTGTTGTATAAACAGGTTTATTGCAGAGTTTGTAGATGAAGGAAGACAGACCAGGTGGTACATGCTAGCATGCTAGCGCTCTCAATGAGTGTGTGTGGTGATGGCTGGTTCAACCTGTGGGCCTTGATTATGATTAATGTGATTAATATGGTCAATACACCATAGGTGTGCAGCCACACCCAGCTAGACTAATCAGACTCGGGCCAGGTGAGGCTGCTTAAACCAGCCACACACGCACTCCACACAAATATTTTTTACATTTTATTTTATACAAATGGGTGGTACGTGGCAAAGGACATGCCAATGCTGCGCAAAGCGGTTGGCTACATTATTTTACACTTGGATTAAACTCCATTATAGTTGAATTCTCTAAATACATCGGATATTTTGGTAAAAGGATTAAGCTTAAGGTCGTTTTCACTAGGCTATATGAGGTTGAGGCAGAAAATGCTGCATGTTCACATAACTGATGTAAATAGCTAACGCAATTTTGTTTGTTGATTTTTTTCTCTGTTTTTATTTGTGGCGTTTCATGCCTGATCTAAAAGGACCTTTAAAGTAGGTTATGAGCTATTGCAGAGATTTATAGATAAATGTTCAGTGCTGCAAGCCCCATCCTCCTGAACTTTTGGAAAGAGATTTAATGTCACACCGCGGTGAGGTCTTGTCCTGTTTTGTGTTTTGGTCTTGTCATTTCCTGTTTTATTTTGAAAAGTAACTCTCCTCTCGTTTCAGGTCACTTGCCCTTCCCCGTGTGTCACTTGTCTGATTGTCTTCCCTAATCACCGATTGTGTTCACCTGGTGCTCCCTTCCCTCCATGTGTTCAAATAGTCTGCGTTTTCCTTTGTCTTGTGCCAGTGTGTTCGATTCTGTCGTCATACCAGCTCAGATCCAAGTTCTTGCCACAGCTACAGCCACAGCCTTAGCATTGTTCTTTTCTCGCAGTTCGG
>OMKP01079664.1:0-12152 GCA_900302375.1 Bathygadus melanobranchus
TATAATTTGAAGCAGATAGTCATTAGAGCCTACAATGTGAAGCAGATAGTCATCAGATAGTCATTAGAGTCTACAATGTGAAGCAGATAGTCATTAGAGCCTACAATGTGAAGCAGATAGTCATCAGATAGTCATTAGAGCCTACAATGTGAAGCAGATAGTCATTAGAGCCTATAATTTGAAGCAGATAGTCATTAGAGCCTACAATGTGAAGCAGATAGTCATCAGATAGTCATTAGAGTCTACAATGTGAAGCAGATAGTCATTAGAGCCTACAATGTGAAGCAGATAGTCATCAGATAGTCATTAGAGCCTACAATGTGAAGCAGATAGTCATTAGAGCCTACAATGTGAAGCAGATAGTCATTAGAGCCTACAATGTGAAGCAGATAGTCATTAGAGCCTACAATGGGTCCACTTGGTAATGACCCGCCATCGGATTCTGATATTCAACATTCATTCGATGTTTTGTTCGTTAAATGTCGTGAATGAGATTCATTTAATTCACAGCACACTTCTCCACACATATGTTGAGAAATACTGTATGCTGCATAATATGCCATCATATACAATGTATATGGTCCAGTAATATCAATACTTTATCATATACAATAATGTCTTGTCAATGTCTCATTTGTTGCTATTTGATCCCTCTTTGTCCAAAAGCTTCTGTCCTGCTACACCCATCACACTAAAGAGTGGTGTAATGGGTGACCATATGTCTGTCTCCAGGGTACGACAGGGACACCCAAGGGAGCTACCTTGTCCCACCACAACATCATTAACAACGTCTATTTCTTTGGTACTCGCATGGGATATGTCTGGAGGGTGAGTTCAGTAAAGATAAACATGTAATGTTAATAATGATATTGATTATTGTAATTGGGGCAGGATAGCCTAGTAGTGGTTAAGGTGACTTGCAGCTTAAAGATTCTGCGTTCGAACCCCAATGTTCGTAGTCTACCTGTAAACATCCCTGAGAAAGGTGCCCTAACCCTTACCTGCTGTACGTGGCTTTGGATACAAGTGTCTGCTGAATAACTAAGTGGTCATTACTGTGAAATAATTCCACTTCCCTAGCCATGTACTCGGATCTGTCTGCCCGTGCCCATGTACCACTGCTTCGGCTCCGTTGGTGGTGGGATGTGTATGGCCGTGTATGGCAGCACCTTGGTCTTCCCCTCCACTGGCTACGACGGACGGGCCAGCCTGGCTGCATCTGAGAGTGAAAAGTAGGTGTCTTATTTATTTAAATATTCAATGTTATGATTGTCACCTTGGATGGACATGGGAGGAGTTTGGAGAGACTTCGGAGAAGGATTTCAAGTTGGCCTCAAAGTAGTCTCACGAATGGCAAGTTAAAATCTGGGCGAACGGGGCTTTTCACTTTCTCACGCTTCACATTTGTTTTTGACCAATCATCTTGCTGGATGTGGGGATAGGCGTATAATTGGCTAACAGTGAACACAAACTCAGCCAGCAGGAGTGAAGTGTAAAATTGTCAGAAGTTGGAAGCAGGGTTTTGAGGAACTCCACAACCCAGAGGATGTGCCCTCCCTAAGCAGGGCTGTGTCTGCATACTCCGCACAACATTCTTATTGAGCCATTGATTGCCGCCATCATTGTTGATATACATTTATTATGATGCCCTTTTCATTCTCACTCTATAGGTGCACCTTCCTCTATGGTACACCGACCATGTTTGTGGACATGCTCGCACACTTTGGGACCACCAAGTATGACTTGTCCTCGGTTGAGGGAGGTGAGGTACAAGGTTACAAATGAAATATTTATCTGTGTCTTGTATGTGTGTCTTCACATCATCATGGGGGCAAAATGTGTTTACTCCACCGGATGACTGGAGGGAGCCTTTAGGAGGGGGGGTTAGGGCGGTCTTGATTTTTAGATTACAGTTGAAACTTTAAATCAATTCCTAATTTCTATATTAAATGTTGTTTTGCAGGCATCATGGCTGGTTCACCTTGTCCTCCTGAAGTTGTGAGGGACGTCATTTCAAAGATGGGCATCAAGCAAATAACAGTGAGTCATATAGCGGAGTTAACAAATTCAACGGCCCTGTTAAATGTTTTGTATTATTATTATTTTCTATTCATAGATCTAGTTCATCTTGCTCATGTGTCCAAATGTACTTTTTAGTATTAGACTGTAAGCATGGGCTCCTCATATCACAGCACTGTGATGTATGTAACACTGTGAAGTGTTTCATGTTAAAACTAAAAGTCAAATCATACATCTATACCCTTCTAGTTATACATTTTGGTTCAAGAGAAAATGCTCACTGTACTTTCTCAGAACATCCACAATAAGTAGCAGGAATGTGTTCCCTAGAAGCTGGTGAGGAATGCAGAGACCCCTCTGGAGGCCCAGGTAGGGGAGGTGACGGTGTCAACCTGGGCTTCCCAGGGAGGAACTGTAGTTTATAGTGTGCAGTTGATAGTAATTAACCATCTTAAATCCATGCATTTGCACTGCAATGCCCCTGATCATTGTTAATAGAATGATCAATATGTTAATGAAGCATATTGCTTGTTATTTTCAGTTGGGCTACGGGACGACGGAGAACAGCCCTGTGACTTTCTGTGGTGATCCGTTTGACAACGAAGAGAGGAAGGTCGAGACCGTGGGATTCATCTTGGACCACTTAGAGGTATGTCCACCATGTTGTGGCTGGGTCTCCCACATGACAACATGTCGACATGATGTCTGAAATGTTAGCCCTCTGGCACCAGCACAATTTTCTTCAAAGCTAAATTGGAATGTTTTTAATTCTATTAATAAAAATAGGCAAGTGGAAACATTCCACCCTACTACAGTCCCAGCTATTGTTACATTATTGTTAACAACGGTTACGCTTTAGGGTTAGGATTTGGTTTTGGGGTTTGGTTTTAGGGTTAGGGTTTGGATTTAGGGTTAGGTTTTAGGGTTAGGGTTTGGTTTTAGGGTTTGGTTTTAGGGTTAGGGTCCTGGGCCCAGGGTCCCAGGACAAACCCTCGGGGTCCAGGTTTCTGAAACAGGTAACGGCCCCCCATGGGGCCTGTTATATGCTTGATATCAAAGTCATAAGGAGCGAGTTTCCACCACTGCTCAACCTTGTGCTTGGTAAAGAATAAAGGTCATTGGGTTATTATCTATCCACACTGTGGATGACCCACACTCTGCCCAGCACGAGCCAATAATTCTGTGTACTTTGACTGGGCATGGTTCAGTGACTTGCTGGCAAATGGCATAGGGCGTGCAACATCTTCACCCTCAGCCAGGTGAGATAGCACAGCATGAACTCATTGGTGAAAGCATGGAATAGTTGCGTTGGACATCCTTGATACGTTTGTCGAACTCGTAGAAATGTAGCAGTTGTTGTTGTCGTAAATAGTGAATGCGCTCCCGTTCTTGATCTCAAATCTTATTGGCTGTCAACCCTAACCCTAGACCCTCCACTACACGACAATCGGAGCGACTTTGGAGTGAATTCAGTTAGATTAATTATATAGCAAGCTGGGCGAAATCATTCTCACTACAACTGGAAATTTACCAATTTCATTGGATTTGTTAGTAGTTTTGTTTCACTGATTCACAGGCGAAGATCGTGAACCCTGTCACTGGTGAGATCGTGCCCCTGGGAGTGACAGGGGAGATGATGATTCGGGGCCACTGTGTCATGCTGGGATATTGGAACGATGAGGAGAAGACCAGGGAATGCATCTCTAGGGACGGCTGGTACAAGACCGGGTGAGCCACCATGTCGTCCTTCATGCTCCTGCACTGTGGAAAGAAAATATTACCACCAGGTGTGAGATTAGCCAGAACAAGCCATTTCTAAATTGTCATGACAAAACAATACGTTGTGGTCTGTACTTCTCCGTTCCCTCTGCTCTTATATAACCTGTTTCTCTTACATCTTATGTGTCTTGTAACTCTTAATATGATTGATTGAATATCAACTATCCAGTCTTTTTCAACATGCACATGTGTTGTTGTGGTCTAAAACATTTCAACCCTTGTTTTCATGAGCTTGAAAAAAACCCAACAAAATTGAAACATGAAGAAATAGAATGGAAGCACTGCTGATATGTACTGTATGTATGTACCCCACTTTGTGTGTGTGTGTGTGTGTGTGTGTTGTTCAGGGATATTGCCAGAATGGACAGCTATAGCTACTGCCGTATCGAGGGCAGGATAAAGGACATGATCATACGAGGCGGGGAGAACATCTATCCAGCAGAGATCGAACAGTTCCTTCACACACACCCCAAAGTCAAGGAGGCCCAGGTAATCTCTCCAGGAAGCAGCCACGGGGTAAACTAGGTCGACTGTGCTTACGGTGACAATGGGGAATTTCATCTGTGTGTTTTACGGCTGAGAGAGTGAAAAGTCATTCATATGTGTTCTCCAACTATGTCCCAGGTTGTTGGTGTCAAGGATGCCCGTATGGGGGAGGAGGTCTGTGCCTGCATCAAGCTAAAAGAAGGCCAAGAGTGTACTGAAGAGGAAATTAGAACATTCTGCAAGGGCCAGGTGAGGATGTGGATTATCTGCATTATCTGTCCTCCTGGGGTCATAAATAACATGTTATGTTGCGGCTGACTGTGTTGATCACTGGATTTGGAGAACATCCCCAGGGAGTTGCAGGGCGTGAACATTCATAACCTTGTTTATCTGCTGCTTTCAGATCAGCCATTACAAGATTCCACGATATGTAACCTTTGTTGACAGCTACCCGCTCACTGTTAGCGGAAAGGCAAGTTCCTACATTACCGTTTACATTATAGACAGTGCTGTTCTGATTTTTCCCACAGGTAAAGATTGCACAAATTGCAATAGATACTATTACATTAAGTGTAGCTCCATTCTGGGTCTTGTGTTCCTATTTGAATTAATTTCAACATGGAGTTATGGAGGTTTTAGCTATATAGATGTACTTTTAGTACTTTAGTCCGTGAGCTGAGCAAGACACCTAACCCTAACTGCTCCTGACCAGCTGGTTGTTACCTTGAAACCTAACCCTAACTGCTCCTGACCAGCTGGTTGCATGTTGCCTTGCATGGTTGACACCACCGTGTGTATGAATGGGTGAATGTGAGGCAATGTAAAGTACTTTGGATAAAAGCGCTATATAAATGCAATCCATTTACCATTTAGTCCATATGCAACACATTAGATAATGCATGCTACCGTTTAGCACGTGAACTCTTCTCTCACATAACTGTCCAACTGTTTAATTCTAAAGTAGGCTACCAGACATCTCTACATCGAATTGAGACAAATCTAAAGTAAAATATATTTCTCCTTTATTTAAACATGGTCTCATTGAGATTGACATCTCTTTTTCAAGCCTCATGACCTAGAAACATAAATACTCACTTTACTCACATTTTAGGTCAAAGCCTAAAACATAACAGGAATTGGAATGGAGGTCCAATGTATCTTGCTAATGGTTTACTAATCTCTAAGTGGTCCACATTACTCTCAGCTCTGTGCTGATTCTGCAGGGATTAGATGATGTCATCTTCTGATCCCTGCAGAATCATCAACACTTTGCAGTCACTCATGTAAAGTAGGACAGACATCAAGGATTATAACTGTATCTAGATAGGTTTCTCTGCATGGCAGGGCATTCCATTTACATTATAAAAACATTGACAAATATGGACAGGAATCATATGTGCCGTCACCTCAAACATTTTATTGTTTTAATTCACACAATTTACACTCTTTCCTTTCACTTTTCAGATTCAGAAGATGAAACTAAGCGAGCAGGTTGAGAAGTTGCTCGGACTTTGAGGACATGAAATGGGAACTTTATCAGCGTGTTGGATGTCAGATAATGCAACAGCTTCTTCCTGTTTTGTAGCTGATATGGTCTCTAGGGACAGATTTCAGTGGAGCAAATATGTGAACCGCCCAAAACAAATCATGTTTTCCAAAGACAGATGAAGCTTTATGATGAAAGACAAGTAGCCCAAACCAAACTTTTAAATGCAATATTAAATGCAAATGAACTCCTACATCAGGGATAATTCATGCATGTATATGCAGACATATGAATACGTATAAGTTTATAAGTATAAGTTTAGCCTATATTCAACATTATTCATGACTTTTTTCAAATGTATCTATTATAAGTGTATTTTGCCTTGTATTTGCAATCTTTACAGTGTCTGCCTTTTATTATTTTACTCAATAAAAACAAGATGTTTTTTTTCACTGGAATACATATATAGCAGAATGTAGCTAAACATTTCAGCTTTTAAAATAATCCACTAATTTATAATAATAATGAAGACATTTGTAGTGAACATAAAGGCAACAGCAATCGTGTTGCAGAGAAAGGCTGCATGTCACCCTCTTGTGGCAAATGTATCATCACATATCACATTCAGTGCTCATCTCATCCCATTAAAACATCCCAAAGTAACTGAACCAGTATTCATTTGTATATTTAATGTTTGACACAATGAAGAAACATTGCATGTTTCAAAAATCCACAACCACCAAAGAATGCAATCTTTTATGCAATTCTTTAAATACCAAAAACATGCAATTATTTTACTCCCAACAATACAAAACTCAAACTAGTTCCCTCTCACAGAGAGATGATTCATTCTCTCATACAAACAAAAGGAAGACGACAGCCTGGCTGTAGGGACACAGCACCGCAGCTTAAGGAACTGAGTCCACGGGCAGAGGGATCCCCAACACTGTCTGCTGTCCCCCCTGCATCTGCTGCTCTGCCTCGGCCACCTGCCGCTCAGTGCAGCAGTCCCGGAGGAAGACGCTGGCCAGGTTGCGCAAACGGGGGCTTTCCGACAGGGAGAAGCGCAGCATGCACTGCACCACGGCTGCAGCCGTGACTTGGGGGCGCAAGGCCGCCGTGGTTAGGTTCATGAGCGTTGTGATGGCAGAGAGGACGGTCTCCTCCCTGCGGCTGGAGAGACGCGCTGTGACCAATGGAACCCCTCCGCCCTCCAGGATAAGGTCCCGGCACTCCCGGTCCATGCTGAGGTTGCATAATCCACCTTGGAGCATGACATGTGTAAACCGCATAGCAACTGATGATTATTTGAAATTAAACAGTTTCATATTTGATGCACAGCATTGACGCTAGTGGAATACATAAGATAACACGTACTTCATTAAACCCAGGTGGGACAATATGGAATGCATTTATAATGTATATTAGGGTTTCAGTTGTATGTATGCATGCGTGTCTCTCACCCATTCCAAACTCCACAAAGTTCTCGTTTTCTTCAGTCAGCATGTCCAAGAACAGATCAGTCACCTGCAGCTGCCTCAAATCTTCCATGTTCTTCGGGTCGTATGAAAAGTTTGCCAGGTTGGCTAAGACTTGCTCCTTCGCCTCTGTGACATATTCAACGTATTTAAATGTGAGAGGTTGAGCACGTAACAGTATGCAACATTAAGTGATCAGAAGTAGTATTTTACCTACAAAACCCAGTTGTACATACCATCGTTGTCAGTGTCTTGAAATTCAGTTACCAGCATTTGCAAATATTCAAACCTATCCGACCGGTCAGGGGACTTCTTCTTGGACATTTTTGAGTTAATTTCATGATCAGATAGACGGCTCTGGGCATTAAGACATAAAGCAACTCATTAGTAAACTAATAATAATGTCCTGTATTGACGCACTGTTCCGTCGCTTAAAACCTACCGGCGAAACCGTGTCGGGAACATGGTTCCGCTCAACAATAATATAGAAACCATGGACAACCTCAATCAATATGTTTGCTTTAAATTGCGTCGAGGTTTATTTTGACATAATATTATTTAAAAAAAAGTGTTGGCAGCGATACTTTTAACGCAAACGTTTCGTGAGAAAAAGGGGAGCGGAAGTCGCGGTTTATCATCCTGCGAGAGAGGTCAGGGTGACAACTGAGGGCTGTAGTAGTGTAAGCGCTCTTCACCACTTTATGGCTTTTTTAAACTGTACCTTAGTTGTATTTTTCTGTGCATTTGACTATGAAACGTGTACAGTTGTCTGCTGGGAAGCGTCTCGCTAAACCCATTTTGTTTGGTATAGTATTTGTAGGACTGGCCACTGGTTTCTACAATAGGTATGTGTTTTGCTTCTCATTAACTGTTTGCTGCCATTTGCATAGTGAATGATTCATGCATTGCTTTCATGACTTAACAAGGTGAATATAGTTAGGGCTAGGCTTTACTGTTAGGACTTGGTTTTAGGGCAAGGGTTTGGTTTTAGGGTTATGTTAGGGTCAGGGTTTGATTTTAGGGTTAGGTTTGGTTTTAGGTTTTGTTTCCCAGGACGGGGTCCACAGTGTCAGGGTTAGGGTTAGTGTCAGCTTAGTGTCAGGGCGGGTCCCCAGGGCCCACGAGGCCCATGGGTTCCATGCTCCTGAAAAATGGCTCCAGGAGGACCTCGGACGGGGAGCGGTCCCAGGCCAGGGCCCAGGTCACCTGGGGACTCAAGTTAAACAAGGGGAATGTCTTTTGTGTCATATACTGTATGTGTTATAGCTAATGTAATGTATTATTTGTCTCCTCACTCAGGCATATGTTCTTTAAGGACGTGGAAGAGCTCAGGGCCCAGGAGCAAGCACGCAGTGAAGTGAAGCGGATGGAGGGCCTGGAAAGGAGACAGAAGATGATGGAGTACCTGAGGGAGAAGAAAGGAGGAAGTTGAATCAAGTCCTGCTTGAGACCCACTATTCACTGCTTAGTCGACCATTCTTGGAACACTCAAAAAACACTCAATCTCAAATTGAATGCCTTTCAATATGGACATACTGATTGGTGGATTAATGGCTATATGTGTGTTCAGTATGCCCTATGGTTATCCCTATGGGTTATCCATGTTGTCCATGACGTGTACGCAAATATATGTCCGCTAGGGGGCAATGTTCACAACATCAATGTTCACTACAACATTTGTAATGGGAATAAAAAATATATTGGAGGTTGCTTGTTAACCATAACTTGTTACATGCAGGTGGTTGAGTCTCTAAACAGTCCAGGCATGCTAGACAGCATTGTTGTAAAATTGTAGAAATATAGTTTTTTTAATTCTTGTTTTTCCCCTCCAAATAGAAAAAACCCCCAGAAAAAACAACCCAGTCAATTATTTAACATGCATACATAACATATAAGTAAAGTAAAGTAATCAGAGGACATTGGTCCTTTATATAACATAAACATGTACAATAAAACATACATATTTGCAGCATTGGACTTGGGTAAATGTGAAATATGCAGAATATATATATAATATATATACAGTTTACTCAAAATCTAATGAATAGTATACTAGAGGAGCTCAGCACCCTCACCATAGTAGTAATATATTGACCTGATAGCACTGTCTTTAACTCGATTTTCAGCTCAAAACGAATTTTAGTTTTGTAGCTTAAACGTTTCTATGTAGGCCTAGGAGCGGGCTATTAATGATTTCAAGAGATTTAGTGTTTTTGTTTTAATTTTGAAAGTTTGAATGAACTTTTGAAAGTTTGAGTGTGTATACAGAATAGCCTACTTTTCAAATGGAGACACAGAGACACAGTGTATTGTATTGTAACAAACATTAAATATACAAATTCATTGTGATTCAGTTGTTACTTCCGGATGTGATAATGGCTTAAAGGGCCCCTATTTTACCATTATAAGCCGTTTCAATCTTCAAGCTTCAGTCATGTGACTTTTACACTAGAGGTATCACAAGTGGGATGTCCACCCAGATGTATGATAACTAGATCAGTCTATCAGCCTACCCAGTGGACCGTACCAACTGGTAGGCTTATCTATCCATCATACTTCTAGGTGGACACTCCCACTCGTGATGTCACTAGGGGGTAGTCACATGACAATTTTAAAACGGCTTGTACTGGCTCATTACACTCACACCTGGTGGTAAAATAGTATTACTAATATAATAACAGCAATAGTAATGTGTAGTATTTTTCATTGCCACAAGACACACTGCAGCTTTTCTCAGGATTTTCTGTTGCTGCCAGCAGTCAGCCATGTTATAGATTTATATAAAACGTAGCACAGATAATTCTATTTACTAAATGATCTATTGCTCATATCTAGACTAAGATAAATAACAATGCAGTGCAAATATCCTGAACTATGCAACAATGTTATTATACTGGCAAGTGATTTACTAGGATCATTTCCAGATGACCCTAACCCTAACCCTGATTTACTAGGATCATTTCCAGATGACCATAACCCTAACCCTGATTTACTAGGATCATTTCCAGATGACCCTAACCCTAACCCTGATTTACTAGGATCATTTCCAGATGACCCTAACCCTAACCCTGATTTACTAGGATCATTTCCAGATGACCCTAACCCTAACCCTGATTTACTAGGATCATTTCCAGATGACCCTAACCCTAACCCTAACCCTGATTTACTAGGATCATTTCCAGATGACCCTAACCCTAACCCTGATTTACTAGGATCATTTCCAGATGACCCTAACCCTAACCCTAACCCTGATTTACTAGGATCATTTCCAGATGACCCTAACCCTAACCCTGATTTACTAGGATCATTTCCAGATGACCCTAACCCTAACCCTGATTTACTAGGATCATTTCCAGATGACCCTAACCCTAACCCTAACCCTGATTTACTAGGATCATTTCCAGAACTGAGCATTCCTTGCCTTTCGGTTATTTCATATTTCAGTGGTTTCTCAAGACATTGACAACGGACAAGAACTACTCTTTAGTGCTGTATGTGAAAAATGTTGTACTGAGGAATCACATCTCGATCCAAAATAGAAACCCAAGGAATATAAAGCGCAGGAGCCAGGAGCCCTTGTTTGTTTTGATCCGGGCCCCTAAGAGCTATTCCTGGTCTTAAACTCCAGGTCTAGACGACATGCGATCCTGTAGCCCAGCATCAGGTATGCGGCCATTGCATGTTTCCTGGTCTGTGTGTGTGTGTGTGTTGGTCTGAATGGAATTTCAGTTGAAAAAATGTTTATCTGCTTCTCAGATTGAAAAAAATGAAAGACTTTATTTCAGTGAAAAGAAACCCTTATGCAAAGGTTGAACCTTTTTTCATGATTATTTTTATTGAGTTAAACATTTGCTGGAAACAACATTTGAGGCACGCTAGCAGCTAATGAGACATGAGGTCATATTTTATAATAGGCTATTATATAGTAGGCTATATATATTATTTAACCCTGATGTAATATGAAAGTGAATTTGTGCATTTAAAAGTTTGGTTCTGTATCTCTTCAGAAATGTTATTGGATTGTTGAGAAAAGTATCTGCTTATTGCTGTTCAAATATTACAAAGATTTGCTACATTGATCGGTATTAAAATGTCCTCATACAGTACCTTGGGTGTCTCCTGACTCTCTGTCTAGAGTCTAGACCCTGTCTGGTGACAGAACAGGAAGAAGTGGGAAAATCCAGATAGATTCATGTCTTCATCGATGTTTTTCTTAGTTAGAGACTGTATATCTCTGGATAATACAGGTCTCCATGTCCTCTGAATGAAATGAAACTGAAATAAAGATTGGATGAGTACACTGATTGGACATTTCTACATGTTATACACACTAGAATACATAATAATATTATATGAGGACAATATGACACACATCCCAATCTCAATCCTATTCATCATTCAATATTTCAACAGAAATCATCAACACACCTGCCAATCACCTGCCAGTAGTGGATGACAACAGACAAAAAAGGACGAGATTAGATTCTGTTATCATGTATTTCTACATTCCACTGTCTCAACCTACTAATATTTCTTGACATAATAGTAATCATGAAACCACTATTACTGAGCTGTACACTACAGAAAGGAAAACTCACTTTTGGGATGTCCTAGCCCTAACCTTAGCCCTAGACCTAACCCTAGCCCTAGTCCTAGCCCTAACCCTAGCCCTAGCCCTAGACCTAACCCTAGTCCTAGCCCTAACCCTAGTCCTAACCCTAGTCCTAACCCTAACCCTAATCCTAGACCTAACCCTAGTCATAACCCTAGCCCTAGCCTTAACCCTACCCCTAACCCTAAGCCTAGCCCGAACCCTAGCCCTAGCCCTATTTTTAATAATTAAAAATACTTACAAATAATAAAAAATAATTAACAATATTTATTTTAAAATATATACAAATGTA
>OMKP01079671.1:0-19423 GCA_900302375.1 Bathygadus melanobranchus
TTGTACAGTAAGGAGCCAACCTAGCAATTATAAGCTTGTAAACTTGTTCTATTGACCTGGCAACCAGGAATCCTTGTAATTTGTTCTGTTCTAATTGTACGATACCTTCAGCGATATATTGTTGTCTCCCTCTTTCGACAAATGTGTTACTTTTTTTGTAAGTCGCTTTGGATAAAAGTGTCTGCCAAATGCTCTCAATGTAAATGTCAAAACATATCTTTTTGCAGTCAGTGAGCGGAAATCATACAAATCCACCACTGTATAATTAATATCTGAATAGACAATCGACTAAGAAATCAACTATCAATGCTTTTCTCTTGTAATATCATTTGTCTAGCAAATAAACGCTTACCCTCGGTATTAAATCCCAGAGGCGGATGATGCTTTTGTCTGCACAATCCATCCTTACAATCAATTCCACTATCATATGTGTCCCTGAAACATCTATATTAAGCAATATTGATGCAGAGAAAGCAAACTTAGACTCAGGGATTTGAATGTATATGAGATATGAATTATATGAGAATTGATGCTTGCATTAACTGCATGACACAAGTATTTTTTATGTTCTACTTTCCTTTCTTATGTGATCAATATCTTTATTAGATTGATTAGCCAAATTAGATAAAGCCAAATTCACTGTGAAAGTTTGGCATGTCTGTCTATTAATCTAACCTCAGGCTATGGATATTTCAATGGCTGTTTGTTTTTTTTGTATTTGACTCAATTGGCATTAATCAGAGAGATCATGTCAATGCAAGTCAGAACTAGGTGTGTCTGTAGTGAGCAAGAGACACTGGGAGAGAGAGAGAGAGAGAGAGAGAGAGGGAGAGACACACAGACAGCCAGACAGACAGACAGACAGACACACACACACAAGGTATGAGAGACAGACAGCAGTTTGTCATGCCAAACACGGATGTGGGATTCACCACGCATTCCACCGAAATAGCAAACCAGGCAGAAGCAGAAAGAAGAGGAGCGCACCCAAAGCGCTTTACTATGTAAGACACACTTTGGTTGTCTTGAAAAGTGCTATATAAATGTAATCAATTATTATTATTATTATTATTGAAGATAGTGTTGGGAAGTCAGATGACTGCTCAAGCTAAGACTCTGTGGTTAAGATGTGGCACTCCAAACCACAGCTCCAACGCTGTGTCAGCTGTTCGCAAACCTACTCGTCATCATCATCGTCATCATCATAAATGGTAAATGGACTGCATCATCATCAGCATCATGACATTTTCCACAGTTTCATAACTGCAACTGTTAGGAAGGCAATCCCCTGCCGTTAAGAGTAACCAATCACTGGGTACCACCTAACCTATTGTCACTGGCTAATGTTTGAGAACCGGCACACTTGCGAAGATCAAGCAATTGAGTATAGATAAAGTACTGCTGTACGTTAAAACATCATTGCAATATTTTTCAGGATTTCCATATCACAGCAGATTGTCTTTGTCAGTACAGTACAGTAGTGGAACACAATAGTGGCAGTTACTGAATCAGTTATGTGGGTTTTTATACGGGTGACATTTAATACAGGGCTTGTAACTGGAGAACACTGCTGATGTTGCCTTTCATTGCAGTGTCACCGTGCAAGAGTAGGCCTATATTTCATTTGCCATTATTGTCTGCATTCTGCCTAGATCAGGGCATTGTTAGTGGGACCAGACGAAGCCCTTGTGTGGGCCAGAGAGAATGACAGAAGAATACAGAAGTATAGCAGAACTGGCAGTTGCTCCACCTTGTCCACCACGCCTTGCATTGACATCACTGTTGGTGTATGAATGGTGTAGGTGAATGTGTGTATGAATGTGTGTGTGAATGGTGTAGGTGAATGGGTGTATGAATGTGTGTGTGAATGGGTGTATGAATGGTGTAGGTGAATGTGTATGAATGGGTGTATGCATGGTGTAGGTGATATGTATGAGTGGGTGTATGAATGTGTTAATGAATGGGTGAATGTGAGGCACAAATTGTAAAGGGCTTTGTATAAAAGCGCTATATAAAATGCAGTCCATCCAAGACCTGTTGCTAGCTATAAGGGTCTCTTCTAATGTCCGCCTATGGTTCAAAAGTAATAATACCATAATAACACAGGCCAGGTTTATATAGCTATTTGAATTTGTACTGGCATTCCACAATGTGTGCATTAGTTGCAGTTACATTGACAGCACTTATTCTGCAGAGCTACGATTATTGGACATATCAAATGATCATTTTTGAACCATTAACACAATTGCGATAATGTGATAATATTTGGATGATAACATTTTGAAATGATAATTATGAACGTGTTTATGATGTTCAAGCGTGTAAGATTTTGCTGTGCCGTAAAGTTGTAATTTCTGTAATGCAAACAAGGATATATACCCATTTTAACTATAGATTTAGATTATTAGCATAAGCAAAATCCCAGACAGAAGTATCATGGTGTCGTTATCCCACAGCTCCACTTGCAAATGCCTTAAACCACAAAGTACATCCAGAAATAATACAATTAGCTCTTGATTTGATTATGCACAAGTAAAAATGAATGGTTTATGGTCCTTTTTTCCTCCGGAAAAATCCAGAAAAGTGATGTAGTGCAGTTCCAGGAATTGGAAAATCATTATCAAAACAAGAGGAGTAGGCTAGTATTACAAGATTTGTTACGCATAGATTAAAAAAAATAAAAATAATTAAATGTCATCATTCTTGAAACAGTACCGCAATAAATACTGCTAATTTACTTTTCCTTCTATCCTGCATCTCCATGTCACTTCTCTGAATGTCATCGATCACAGTCTTTGGTGGTGGTTATAAAGGATCCTGTGCGTGTGTGTGTGTGTGTGTGTGTGTGCATGTGCATGTGTAGTACTGCCCTGATGACAGTGAACAGTGTCTGGATGCAGAGTGAATGTGGGAGTGTCTGTCAGTAAGCTGCATCCGACAATCTCCGAGCGGTGCCTGCATTCTGCTGTGGTCACCAAACAGGAGGCCACACATGGCAGCTCTTATGGTTTCAGGAAGAGCCGCGTGGATGGCTTGTGTGAAAATATCACGTTGAAGGTTTTATATTCACAACAGTAGTTCATCAGTGTTTAGTAAGACTAATCAACCTGTTCATCAAAGAACATCTATGGATCATTTTTTGCTAAATTATAAATAATCAATTAGTTGTCGACTAATTGATTAATGAACCAATAGTTTCAGCAGTAACATTTACTGTATGATCCTCTGTACTAGGGCTGAATGATATGTCAAAAACATATTGCAATTATTATGACAGATATTGCTATATGATTCCATCAGTGGTTATGATCATTTTTGCGTCCCAATTTTAATTTTCACTGAAAAAAACTATGATGATGTGACATTTGTTAGGGTCTGTACCAAAGAAAAATTTTTATGACACTTTTGGAGAAAATAATTGTAGGCCAGGGTATCTCTGCAGCACAGTACTTCATTTACAATGGTGTTTACACATTTTACCATTTTAATTGTAAAAAATATGCATTTGAATATTACACAGCCCTACGCTGTACCACTATGATGTGATGATACTTCCTTGGCTATGGTTAGCTCCATAATAACAGCGCTTCTTCCACCATCTCTTCCAGGCTGTATGCTGTGTTTCGGCCAATCGTCTTTCTTCCGTTTCAACCACCCCGAGGAAGCCTACAGGATGAAGAGTATAATGCCCCAGGGAGGAAGAGTCACCATGCAGGACTATCAGCTCCATACAGGTACAAACCTCCCATTGTCCTTTAAGCTGCTGTAAATACGATTTGAGAGTTACTCTTTACTCTGAGAGTAAAGAGAGTGCAGAAAAGAGCTGAAGAGAGAAAGAATTTGAAACTAAACAACCCAAACAATGTCCCCTCTCTCTCTGCTCCCTCCCTCTGCCCGTTTCTCCACCATTGAGAAGTGTTGCATTTCATGGACCTGTGATTGACAGGCAAGATGGATTCCTCAGAAATGAGCCGGGAAATTGGCTCATACAGTGGCAGGCGCCCAGTCAACTTGAAACAGATATTCTCATAGCACATTTCACTATGGCTATGCCATTTCTAACAAATTATTCTAAAATAATCTTAAACGTTACCTACAGCACATATACACCTATATATGACAAATACTTGCTGGGTATAAATAGGTTTTCCTAGTAATTAATAGTGATTAAGTTGGTCACACAATATTGATCCATTGAATTCCATCGGCGATGGTGTAGGAGGTCGCCGGCCAGCCATCAGCGGTATAGTTACGAATTACAAATCGTTAGTTACGACTCAAGTCTACTGTAATTGAGTAGCCATTTCATGTAATTGTACTTTTTAAATGTACTCAAGAAATGCTTGAAAATACTTTGTATAACAAAATAACCTGTAATAATAGTCATTTTTAAACCTAACCTGACCTACTTTTTACGTTTACTTGAGTCGCTTTTTATACCTTTTTACATTCAGTAATTTCATCAAAGTAACAGAACTTCTATTTGAGTAGGATTTTTCAGTACTCTATCCACCTCTGCCGACTATGTAGTAAATATTATCTGTGGTTGGAGTCACAATTTCCAGAATACAGTTAGATCTTTTAGAACCCTGATATGCGTATTGATATGGCTTTATTATAACTTTAACCTTTTATCCTGGGGCTTCCTGCTTCTGACCCAGTGTGAGCATGGTTATCATCATGCCATCATGAGTTGTAGATGGACTTACTGTACATGTCTGCTGAGATTAATTGGACTGAAAAGGCATGTAT
This sequence comes from Bathygadus melanobranchus, assembly GCA_900302375.1. Taxonomy (NCBI): domain Eukaryota; kingdom Metazoa; phylum Chordata; class Actinopteri; order Gadiformes; family Macrouridae; genus Bathygadus; species Bathygadus melanobranchus. The sequence goes on from OMKP01079671.1 coordinate 4,753, forward strand.
TGAGTCAGCTCTCATGTTCTGAACAGCATACATTGTGTAAATAAAAAGAACAGAGTCTGTTTGTCTCAGAAGTAGTAAAAGCCCCATAGGTCCACACCCTCCCTGCAGTTTCTTTGCGAGGCCCATTTCACTATGAATAGCTTGGCTTGTTCAATAGGTCTGCATTGGTAGCGGGGTTAGGCAGGGCGGCGATATAAAACATGTTTTTACAGGTGTGTAAAACGATGAGTGCCCTTCACTCTAGGGCTGACCTAGTCTCACATAGCTAGATCTATCTCCACACTTCCTTTTAGCACTGTACCAGCGCTGGAAAATGGTGAACCTATTATCATTCTGGGATAGGGAAAAATGCTCTGTCTTGGATGGCATTAAGCCGACGGTGCCCTTGCAAAATAGTGTCAGGGGTGGTGGGGGTGGGGAACATATGCATGTGGGGAGGTGAGCCCTGGCATTAAATCGGCTAAATTGGCACAAAAGAAAATGCCACATAAAACTATAAGATACGACTTACTGATAAAAAAGACCCAGCTTGAAACCCAAGACACAACTTGAGGAGGAGGAGCTAACTGGACACATTAATCCTAGAGGTGAAGCCTCTAGGTTTAATGTGTCCAGTTGATACTTCAGCTCTGGAGGAGCTAACTGTACTTGATAAAGCCACAAACTATTTAATATATGCATGTAGCTCTCGCAGAACGCTATTAAGCCGATATCACAGAAGCTTGTGTGAATTGGAAGGGATCGGTACATTTGTCATGTCAATGTCAGTTAAAAGATGTGCCAAATCAACTCCCACTGACGATGGCCGTGTCCGAAAATGGATCAAGATTGCATCAAGTCGTTCAAGATGGAGTCTTTTGAGCTTTTGATGCTTTTTCAAGGTTCACAGGGCCATAGTGACGGGGAAAACACACAGATATCGGAAGGGGAGGAGAATTCCAATTGAAATAGCTTGTGAGCCTTGTTAGAAGCAACGTTATATAACAACATTGGTATCACATATCACAACGTTACACATCACGTATAATGACATTGGTATCATGTGGTATCTCTGTGTCATCAGCGATCAAGAGTCTCAGTAGTTGCCAGTTAGTGTGGAAAAAACAAAAATGTGGCTGAATTTGACAGTAAGCGAATGGCTTCACTCCGGCACCAATCCCAAGTGCTCAGCGACACCACACCGCACGAAGTAGCCTACATGTTGCAAAATGAATTCATGACTCACGAAATATTCATCATTTGACATGACTGAGTGTGTCTGAGTCTCACTCCACTCCACCATGAAATATGCAGGTTGTGCAACAAACCACTGGAATTGAATGGAGGGGGAGGGGTGCAACATCTAGGGGCTGAATGTTAATCAAGGTTATCAATAGTGTGTGTGTGTGTGTATGTAAGCATCATTGTTCCTAGCCACTACTACTATTGCTACTATTTCTACTTTCTATTTTCTGCCTGTTTTTGTTTTCCTGTTGATAGGAATAGGCTTAAGTATAGCACACGTCCATGTTTGGCATTCACTTCCTTTCGCTGTAATGAATGCTTTCCGTTGTTTAGAAACTCACCATTTCCCTCAATTATGCATTCTGACTGGGTTTAGAAAACGCCCGGTTCTACCATGCCTATGATAATCTAGACATCATATCACTTGCATGCCAATCTTCATCTTAATCTTATATAACAATTTTAAAGGTTCTAGCTGTTGTGTAGTGTCATTGCTGAGAACTCCAATTGAACAACTACACTATTGAATAAATCATGTTTCTATTTCCTGGGCTTACCTTTGGGATTATAGACTTCCATTCCATCAGTTAAGAAAATGTCAAAACAACTCAGTGTTCATTTTGGCCGCTATTTTAAATTTAGTCTTAATCTTAGTGTTTAGATGAAAATGCCCAATAGTTGTAGTCACACTGTCCCCCCAGACATGGGGGGGACAGTGGGCGAGTGGGCGAGGGGGGGCAGTAGCTCAGGGGGTAGAGCGGTTGTCTGGCAACTGGAAGGTCGCTGGTTCAATCCCCGGTACCGCCTAGCTAATTGTCGAGGTGTCCCTGAGCAAGACACCTAACCCTAACTGCTCCCGACGAGCTGGTTGTTACCTTGCATGGTTGACACTGCCGTCGGTGTATGAATGGGTGAATGTGAGGCAAATATAAAGCGCTTTGGATAAAAGCGCTATATAAATGCAGTCCATTTATGATGTGGGTTGTTTACACCCTTCCATCTGGCTACAGAAGTTTTATAAAATTTTTATGACTATAAATGACTTGTAAAGATGGAACACTGTGGACAATCGATTTAATTGAAACCCCCACATTCCTGCTCCCTGTCAGCGTCATCTGGCATGTGTGTTAGCAGGTTGGGTGGGGTCCACTGACATAATCCTTTGTCTATTAAATATACTATTATCGATTATCCCTATATTATTATTGTTGCACTGTATATCGCAGTTTGTGTGGTTATACCTAGATAGTAGCTATATTTTAATAGTATTTAACTGTTAGTATTTTATTTAACTGTTTAGAATTATGAACCAGTGGTCCGTCGTGTGGTCCTTGTGGTCCGGACCAGTTGCTCGGTGGTCTGTCGCGTGGTCCTTGTGGTCCGGACCAGTTGCTCGGTGGTCCGTCGCGTGGTCCTTGTGGTCCGGACCAGTTGCTCGGTGGTCTGTTGCATGGTCGTTATCCACCGCACACTTCCTCTGTCTTCTTCTTAGCATGAGTGGCAGAGAGCGTTGTTGGCTAAGGGCCACTGGAGGCGTCAAATAAACACTGGCAGGGTATCGTGTATAGACAGTGGCTATTTATAACACCCTGCCGCTGGTCCTGCTATCTGCCATCTTCCATTGGCCACTGCACTTCCTCACTTCCTGCATCCTCTCTCGCTGTGTGGTAGATGTAGATGTGGTAGATAGTATTACATCACCATATCTACCTTGCAGCCTGCTAAAGGAGGGATGAAAAGCCAGTCGTCATTAGGCTATGAATAGCCCCAGGCTGGCTATCACACTATTGTTTACATTTGTGAAAAAGTGAACATTGAGAAGGTGAAGGTGAAGTACAACCACCTGGAATGGGCAGAAATGTAAATCCACAGGTCTCAAAGTTGATATTATTTGGTTATATCAAGATGTAATGGTGGTTCACACTCAGACCACATATCATTAGTAAACATTCTGTTGTTGATTGAAGCCTAATACAGTCACAAGCTAATTACAATTAAGTTTAAAATCAGTAGGATCTATTTCAGTTGTGGATTTTACTTCACTTACTACACTATCTTTTATGAAACAATGTATATTCTACAACAGTGGTCTTCAACTGGGGGTAGGGGTCGCGGAGGAACTGCAGGGGGTCCACAAAATGTTTTTGATGTCCAAACTATTTCTTGTGGCTTTTTTTTGGGTAATAATATATTTTAAAATAATGTCTTTTAGTTGCAACTTAATGCAGAAACCAATTCTTGCTGTCACCTTTCCCCTGGGTTTCACCCAAATTCCACCTTCAAGTCAATGTTTGCTCTATAGGGCACATCGACACCTTCATCTCCCCAAGAATAGACAAGCTATGTGCCACTCACCAGGTCATCCATGTGGCTGAAGCTCAGTAAAACAAAAAAGTAACTGCCTATGAATGTATTGTACAATATAAATACATATAATGTACAATGTAAACGTTTGAGCCTGATACATTGATTGTCTTATAACTATAAGCATCACAGTTGGATATATAATAAGGCATTATATCGTATATTATTAGGCCTATAGGCCTGGGATAAAATGCAACAGCATTGTATAAAAAGGATTGTATGTGTTATGAGAATATATGTGTATATAGGGGGTCCCTGGTCCATTGCTCAATTCACCAAGGGGGTTATTTCTAATTGATTTATTGCGATCAGAAGACAATGCTTAAAACATAATTTTGATACATATTTAGTGTGTCTGTTGCGACTTTAAATGTCTACGGAGTGTAATTTCATTAGGGCTATTAAAATGACTACAATATTACTTGCTTGCCATCGACAGTAGGCCTCCGAATCAACAGCAGTGGCTCTTTAAGACAACCGAGTGCCCGCCCCTGTAAATCTCGCAGTCGTTTACGTCCACGGTGGAAAGGAAAGGAAAGGAAGGGAATGGGAGGGGAGTGAGCAGGAGCCAGTGGCGGTGCCAGACACAAGAAACGTACCGGCTGAAATACCACTTCGTTAGAGGTTTCTCATATCTCCCTCGGCACAGAGCCTACCGATTCGGTCACAGTAGGTTCCGATTAAAAACACAGTGAATTAAAGTCGAAAAGATGCGGGTTTCACTACATGTCATAGCAGGTGTACCACACCGAAATTGACTGGGTCGCTTTATTTCTTCATGTGAGTACCCTATTCCTTATTGACATAGACCTGAAACGAGTGACTCCCTACGCAATGACATCATTGGATAGGCTATCCCCGCAAACGTTTGCGTTCAGCTTTATTCGCTTGTCATTGCCCATCGTGTTGACTATGGTCGTGTACGTAGCCTACTAATTATAATTAAACAACGGAAGGTCGCCGACTTTTATCTGTACGGGGCCTAGCCCCCGGACAGGACAGGACAGTCTCGGTTAGCCTACTGTTAAACCCAAGAGAGATCGCAATCTTGTGTAATTTCCGTATAAGCATATTGCTTCTTACTGCTGTTGTCAAGCTGTGATTCAGGGTCGGTTATTATGAGAATAACATAAATGCACTCTGTAAAACTAATCCCATCCCTGTTGAAACAAGGACGAAGCTTCTACAGCGCGTCTATGTTTTAAAACAATTTTGTATTGGGAGAATTTACCTCTACCTACCCCTATAATCAGTCGTTGCATGAATGAACACATCAGTTGTTATTGACACAAAGCTCCTCTGTTGCTTATACACTGTGTTATTACAGAGCTGTTTCTCATCTACTATCATATTGCTTCTGTGTTTGAGCCTTTGGTTTCAGGTCTGGGTTCTGTGTGTTCATCTAATTGCAGCCTGTTCTTAAAGATTCTCTTAGCAGGAAAACATGGTTTGGGTCCTGTGCCCTGAAGCCGTGCTGCTGATGCTCCCATGCGGCCCGGTCTCTATTTTGTAATCTACTATGTTGACATTAGAGAGAGCTTGTTAAGATTAGATTACACAGTTTGTGTCCTGCACTCTCGGGACACAGTAATTGGGTTATGGCAGCACATTTTCTCCTGATCCTTGTCTTCCTCTATCTCCTTATCTCTTCTGTCCTTTGCCTTCATTTGCCCCACTTATTTTTAATGTCCTAGACAAGCAAAGATGAGTTGGAAGTTGATCTTATCGTTTCTTAAAACTGCTGGAATTCCCCCTGTATATTTCTCTGCAAATTACTTGGCTATAAAATGAATTGCCACTTTTAATTACTACATATTAAAGTATGAATTGCCACGAAGCTGTTGGCTATACAATGGCTATACAATGGTTTGTAGTGCTACTCTGTCTACACTATAGGCCTTTTATTCTAGTCAAATGAGAAAAAATTAAGTTTCTAAGTAATTTCTAAAAAATGTTTTGCCGTCCTTCTCTTTATCTTTGTTCCAATGAGCTATTTAGCCATGCTTTTAATTGAACTTATGTTGAAACAGCTGGTATTTTGTTTTACACATTGCCCTAATAGCTGGTGCTGAAGTGCCATTACTGTAACATTAATGTCATAGTACTTGTCCCAGGCACTCATGCCAAGTGATCTTAATCATTCATGGGTAACAACAAGCACATGGGTAACACAGTTGTTATTATACACAATGGTGAAGTCTCTTCCAAACGACATAGAGCAGGGAAATGCTGCTGGACTCACTCGGACATCATGAAAGATGTCTGAGTGTGATTCTACAAATAGAGTTTATAAGTAGATATTTTTTATTCTGTATTTGTCATGGAATTGATAATCCCAACATCATAGAATCAGTCCATTTCATTTCAGATGTTGCCTGCAGTTTACCAAGCCTTTGTATTTACCAGTATTTTGTATTTGCTGATTGAGCTCAGGTGCTATATTCTGTAAATCAGTTTTGAATACTGTTAATAAATCTTTGTTTGTTATATTTAATAAAAGAATTGCACTGAATTTGTGTGTGTTTAGTCAGTATCAACTCTTATAGCTGACAGGCTGTATTTTTCTCCTCCACCCAGACACCGAGAGCTTAGTCAATGGGAATCACCAGCCGTGCCCCACCCAGTCCCCCCCAGCTCCCGGAGAGAGAGTGCAGTCTGAACACAGCGCCATCGTCAGCTCCATCGAGAAGGACCTGCAGGACATCATGGACTCCCTGGTGATGGACGACCTGCAGGCTCCCTCCTCCTCGGACTCCAGCAAGCCTCCAGGGGTGGGTCACTCCATCGCTCACTCACCCCTCTCACCCATGCTTAATGGAGGCGTGCGCTACCTGCTCTCTCCACCCACCAGCCCCGGGGCCATGTCGGTGGGCTCCAGCTACGAGAACACATCCCCACCTTTCTCCCCGCTCTCCTCGCCCTCGGCAGCCAGCAGTGGCAGCTTCACCAGCCCGTCTCCCAGTGGGGGGCCCCAGCAGGTCCAGAGTTCATCCTCTCTGCCCCCAGTGCCTGTACGCTCCTCCAGCTACAACTACAGCACCCAGCCCGTACAGCAGCCAAGGCCCGGGCTGCCTAGCTACAGCAGCAGCAGCAGTAGCAGTGTTGTGGGGCAGAAGGTTCAGGAAAGCCCCAGGCTTCAGAGGAAAGTCCTGCTGGAGGCCCCTCCCAGCCCCAAACCCGGACGCAGAGGTATTGGCCAAGACGGCAATGAGAGCCCCCGGCAGATCCAACTGATGTCCTCCAGTGAGTCTCTCACTATCCGGAACACTGTGCCAAGCAGCCCCCGGCTCACGCCCAAGTTCTCCACTTGCTCCTCCCCGTCCCCCACCAGCCCCAGGACCAAGGTGGCCCCGGTGCTCCAGGAGCGGCCCGCCAGCCCCTTCAGGGAGCAGCCTGGCCTGGCCGACTGCTCGCTCGCCTCCAGCCCCAGGCACCTCACCTTGCAGCCCATGAGGCCCTTTCAACACCCACTGGACCCCATTGTCCACATCATCCAGGGCTCCCCGGGGCTCCAAGCACCACCACAGAGCCCGCGCTTGCTTCAACCTCCTGAAAGCCCCAGAATGGCCAGGAGAAACATTGAGCTGAATGGAGGAGGCTGTGGGAGCAGCATGAGAGAGCTGCCCCCGCTCAGTCCCTCCATGGCACGCAAGGGGGTCCCTGTGCTCCCTGGGGCCCTGCCAGGCACCGTGTCCAGCCTGAGAACTCCCGACAGCCCCTCGGGTCTAGGCAAGCTGGTCCTGGAGAGCCCCCGGCTCCGACGCAAGATGTCATCCACCGCAGAGGATCCGTTTGGAACCAGAGGGATCCGAACTCGCAGCCCGTCACCCACGTCCATGATGACAATGGACGGAGTCACCGGTTGTGGTGGTAGTCTTGAGTCGAGGAAGGCCAGCTTCGGGAGCACCCTGACCCCAGCCTACAGCCTTGGTTCCCTGCCTAGCTCATCCCCCGTGGCCAGCCCCCGGAGCCACAGGAAGATGTCTGGCGGCGGGCACCGGGAGATGGGGAGACCCCACCCGGGCATGAGAGAGCGGAAGAACAGCATCACGGAGATCAGTGACAACGAAGACGAACTGCTGGACTACCACCGGCGCCAGCGGGAGGAGAGGCTCCGCGAGCAGGAGATGGAAAGACTGGTGAGTGTTCTTTCAGCTCATTAACTATGTACTGTTTAACTTTGCAAAAGAGTTCCCATGGCAATGGAGAATGACTAATGAGAATTACTTGTTTTTACCCTATAGGGTAAAGTCAACAATTACTGTCTGTTGTATGGTAGAATCAAACTTGGAGGATGCAAAAGTGAAAGAAAATGAGAAGCTATAGTGTAGCTTCCTTGTCTAACAGTGGTAGTTAGTTAGTGGAAGTTATTCATTATTATTACCTGTACAATTTTTATTTCACACATTATATTATAGTGTAGATAAATGGAACTATTTACAATCTATAATACAATTAATAATGGCTTAATTCCAAAAGTTACATGAAGTATATTCAGGGATTTTACCGCCGTTAGTCACAAAGACTTTTTACTGCCCCTATCTGCTGTATCAACAGGGTGGTTTCAGGAACAGATAACAACTTCAGTGTGACCTTGTTCAGGAAGGGAGTGGGGAGACGTGGGTATCAATGTGATCTGTGTGTAGAAGGAGCAGCCTGCTATAAGCAAACTGTCTGCCACTGGCTATCGCCCCGTCTAAACTGTCCACCTCATGCTGCCTCAGGTCGCCTGGTTGTCCCCGTGGCAACAGCGTTGTTGTCCCCTCCTTGCTAAACTTGGAGGGACGTTGAAGGATGAGGCTGAGGGGTGGGGGCTGGTGGTGCCCCTTCAGTTCTTGCTCTAGTCTGGGAGTTTGAATGAAACCTAAAGTAGGTCTGAGCAATATATCAATATTATATCGATATGACACTAGATATCATCGTACATTTTGGATATCATAATATCATGATATGGCATAAATAAATGCTGAATTACAGTAAAGTCATTTTCTGAACATACTAGACTTTTTTATTATTTGCCTTTACCCACGTAGTTATTGTATTATCCACATTACTGATGATTATTTATAAAAATTGTGTAAATATTTTGTGACCTTTTCTACTGGTGGCTCTGGTGCCTCTAACTAATTTTCATTTGGTGGTATTTTAACAAATTTGGTCACACCCCTTATTTCGCCACTTTGCCGGAGCATTGGCATGTCCTTTGTCAAGTACATGTGTGTACATTCATTTGAAAAGATGAACTCACTTGAAATAAATAGTGAAATGTTGGATAGGTCTTTTTTTTTTTTACCGCTGGTATCTCTTTCTAAACAAACCAACTCTTCACGCTCCTCCTCCTATATCACAAACCTCTACCTACTAATAATAACAGACTGGTAATCAGATAATAGACTCCAGCTAATCCAGATTTCTTTGTCAGGCGATCCGTCATCCAGAACAGTGCATGTCCGTCTTTTTAGTTTTATGATCACTTGAAGGACCCCCATACATTCAAAGCTGTGTGTCTTAATTGGAACTTAAGTGTGTCATGTTTCCAACCAGAGCACTCACACTGTCATCCATGGCTCGTCTGGTGTCTGACCTTCTTAAGCTCTGCCTTAACTGAGTTGGACTCGGTCCAAGAGTGGGTCGACTTCCTCCACACAGCACTTACTTGTGATATTGTAGTTTTGTTTTTTGAAGCGTTATTCAAATAAAACAAATAACGTGTTTTAATCCACAAACCGCTTCAGAAATTAAATAGGAAAAACATTGATGTCAACTAATGTCCTCGTTGCTGTTTTATACATAGATATGCATCTATATCTCTATATCTCAATATATCTATATACATATCTATAGACATATCTATATCTATCTATAGATATAGATATAGATTTTATTTTGCTGATGATTATTTATCAAAAATCTCTGTGTAAATATTTTGTGAATGCACCAATAGTCATCCCTACAACAGCGCTAATTTTCTACTGGTTAATCTCAGATCCTCCTATGTTACTTCTGGGGGGAGACGGCACAGAGCCTGGGCCAGAAACCAAAAACTGAAAGGGGTGGAGTAACTCTTTCGCTGGAGTGGATGACCCTTTCAGGAGGGGGTTTTAATAAGTGTATTTCTGCAGTGGCCAGTCTACACTGTGTTGATTTGAAACCTTTACAGACACATTTTTAGTTCACTACTGCTGGCCGAGTTTGTGCTTGCTGTTAATTATTACGCACTTACAGATCCCCGCCTCCAGCAACATGATTGGTTGAAATAAATATGAAGTGAAACTGATTTGAGATCAGACTCTACATTATTTAAGTCTGATTTGTGAGTCTAAGGTTCCTTCCTGCTCTGTGTGCACCAATCCTTGTTTAAAGTCAAGGCTAACCAGTTGTTTGTTATTGGCACATTTTATCCTGCTCACAAGTCAGTCTGGTGAGAGTGAGAGTGTTGTCCGAAAGCACATTAAAATAAATCACAAAATAATGATGTTGCTTTAGCCCCACAATCATTCCTTCTAAAGAATTACAAATGATTACAGAAGAAAGCATAGAATTGTGTGTCATTCTTAGAGCCTGGCCGATTTATTGGTTTGACGATTTTATCTGCCGATATGGGCCTATCACAGATATATCAGTGGGGCTGTGATATCTGGTGGTGTGAGTGCTCTCAATGGAAACACAACCCACTTAAGTTCTAAGACACGTTGAACGTATGGGGGTCCTTAAAATGATCATTGTGGAGTGTGTGTGGTTGGTGGCTGGTTTAAGCAGCCTCACCTGGCCTGAGTCAGGCTGATTGGTTTGGCTGGGTGAGGCTGCACACCTGTGGGGTATTGACTGATCAAGGCCACCACACATACTCAAGAGAGCGCTAGCATTGTTACCACCTGCTCTGTCAATTCATCTTCAAACTTGCAATAAACCGGCTTATTCACCACCTTCCTGTGTCTTGCTGCTTGGAGAACCCTGGAGAAGTCACTAATGCGGCGTGTGGCAGGAGAACTGCTACACTGGCGCCCAATGTGGGGCTCTCCAACACCAGAAAGGGACACAGAGGCCTCCCAGCAGCAACCCTTCCCTCAAGGCAACCATGGTCATCGGTGGAGCCCAGCAGAAGACAGGGGTGGCGGCGTCAGTGTAGCAGTGCTCCCTGCCACACTAGTGGCTTCTCCGGGGTTCTCCAAGCAGCAAGACACAGGAAGGTGGTGAATGAGCCAGTTTATTGCAAGTTTGAAGATGAATTGACAGAGCAGGTGGTAACAATGCTAGCATGCTAGCGCTCTCTTGAGTATGTGTGGTGGTGGCTGGTTTAACCTGTGGGTTTGATCAGTGAATAGCCCACAGGTGTGCAGCCTCACCCAGCCAAACTAATCAGCCTGACTTAGGCCAGGTGAGGCTGCTTAAACCAGCCACCAACCACACACACTCCACGATAATAAAACAAAAAAGGTGGTTTGTACAATGTGCAAAGTTTTAATGAAATTGCACTGCAGCACTAATGCTATTCATGAGCATGCAAAAACATAAGCACATACATTATTCTGGATGACGGATCGCCAGGAAAGAAAAAAAACATTGTAACTGGAGTCTATTACCTAATTGTCAGCCTGTTATTTTGAGTAGGTAGAGCTTTTTGATATATTTTGCACTTGAACGAGCTTGAGATGTTAGATGATAGTAGCTCAGTTTTTCCCGCTTAGTTTATGCCTGCAGACTGTTGGACAATGTGGCGCAAGGTCGGGCACATGGCCCCTCCCCTCCCGCTTTCTACACAGGAAAACAATGGAGTGGGTCACGCATGGCGTCAGCTATAGGCCTATAACCTATATATGATATACATTCATATTTTCATTTACATTTAGAGCATTTGGCAGATGCTTTTATCCAAAGCGACTTACAAAAACGTAACACATTTGTTGAAAGAGGGAGACAACAATATATGGCTGAAGGTACAGTAGAATTAGAACAGAACAAGTTACAAGCATTCCTGGTTGCCAGGTCAATAGAACAAGTTTACAAGCTTACAATTGCTAGGTTGGCTCCTTACTGTACAACAGCAGGTAGCCAGGATAAGATGCTACACAAGCCAAGTTATATTTCAAGTGCCGGGACATACCAGCGTACAAGATCCTACAAAAAGCCAAGACATACAAATATGGACGTGCTAAGGATCCAGGAGGGGTGGGGTTCAAGTATTGATCGGGTAGGAGGGTATTAGTATGAGTATTAATAACTTGGAACTGTATTGATCAGTCGTACTTGAATATAAAACGGTATCGTATTTCATTTCAGTCCGCCTGGACTAAGACACACCGATTATAGTAGTTACATAAAACACAACACCATGACGTAACATGGAGTACCTTTTTTCACAGCTTCCTTTAACCTTCTTCTTAACTTTCGGGGTGCTGGCGTTGTCTTTCCTTTCTGCATACCTGAGCGCAACTTACTCACACAGTAATTGCACTTCTTAGTACTTACTAATACACTCGTGTTTGCATTAGAGGCAGACATACGTCAAAGTTCCCGCCAGTGGGGCGGGGCCACCGTTTCTGACTAATCAACGTAATTCCGGAATGAGGAGCCAATGGCAGGCGCTCGTCTGCCATCCGGTTCACGCACGAAACGCCACTTACTTCAAATGAGGTGATACACCACGTTCATCAATTGTGTATCGGCGAATAATGTTGTATTCTCAATAAACCGTGGATTGATTGAGACAGACAGAGATTCTCATGTTATAGCATTTAGCTGCGTTCACCCCCACGCATTCTACACTGATAGATAGATATGGACAGTGTCTATAGACTGTATAAGACAGTCCACAGACTATAAGACACTGTCTAGCACTGTCCCCCTGGGGCCCCAGCATGGTATTTCAGTCTTCTCCCCTTTGCATGACAGGAGTAGTATAGGTCTCGCTCTAATACCTCTGCTACGCCGATGATGTAGCGGACATATAAAAACGCCTGCTTATTCAACTATATAGAGGCTACACCAAAAATAATATATGCGTAAATTGCGATTTGGAAAGTGTCATTTAATATAACAAAGGCACAATATAGAATATGTAATTCCTCTGGATGTTTGTTCCTCTTGTCAGCAATCATCCATCTCCAAATCGGGAATGTAAATAAGCAAAACAACAACTGAGATGTAGTCCTACAATACTTCATAAATAAGTATTTGTGAATGAAATAAATATTCACAATGTCTGCCCGACAGGCAATACATAATGTTAAGGGGTAAGGGGTACACTGCTAAGTTAAGGGGCACACTGCTATTACCTTTGGTGGTTGACTTTATTAGATAATAGCATTTCTGCCTGGATTTCATCTATGTGTGCATGCACCGTGTCAGGATTTTTCTGCAAAGACACAAAGATTATTTTATTTGACATAAAAACAGCAGCCATCTTTAATGTCCATGCAACATCTGCGATCTTACCATGAAAGTGATAAAGAGTGTGCTTCCCATTCCTGCGTGTACATGTTCTGTTAGAGCTGGGTATGTGTGGACAAAGTTCTGGAGAGAGGAACAGAGATCAGCGCTAATGTGTAGGTTGTCTCCAAGTCTGTGTTTAGATGCTTATTGATTAATTACATATATGACGTCGCTTCATCAATACGTATGTGTGTGAGTACAACTCTAAAAGTGCATTCCAATAATGAACATTAATTAATTCACTGAGACCAAAGTATTAGTATTATTATTGCCTCTTATACATGTCGCAACAATCACAGAAATTACACATTAGCTATTGTCTGTATTATTAGACAAATAAAACTGAGTTTGTACATGTGTGTGTGTATACCATCAGAGCAAGACTGGCTTGTATCTGTGTGTCATTGTGTTCCCTGGTAGCCATAGCATATAGTAAATAATGGACCACTTGAAGAGACAGCAGCTCCTTAGAAACCTTTTCACTCGACTGGGCCAGCAAACTGTTGAACAAGAACATAGGATTAGTTCAATAATCAAATCATGAATTTCTAAAAAGAAGCTCATATAATGTGCCTTATTTGGTCATTTAGTCAGTGCTAACCTATCTCACACAGACTTTAGATTAACATCTAAAGTCTGATGGCAGACAAGCTCAAATGTGTGTGTGTGTGTGTGTGTGTGTGTGGGGGGGGGCATTTCACTTTCTTTTGCTTCAAATTTGTTTCGACCAATCAGTTTCCTGGGGGCGGGGATCTAGTGCTAACCTAGTGATACTAACTTAATATGTAATCCATACATATAAAACTGTATATACCGTATAGCCTTAGCTGCAGCTGCTTGTTGGACAAACACAGGAAGAGATGCTGTCATCTTTGCCGTCTCAGGGTCTGGTGGGATCACATATTTACATATAAAGATATAAAGACACTATATTATTATTGGTATTATCATGTACTTTAACACGTATGCAATGTGTAACAAGACCTAATTCTGCAATCTTGTATCTCACAATTAGTATAAGCTCAAATTGTATTGAATGGTGTATGAATGGGTGAATGTGAGGCAAATGTAAAGCGCTTTGGATAAAAGCACTATATAAATGCAGTCCATTTACCATTTAACAGTATTTTGAGGCGTATTGTCACAAAGATATTGATGTATTTTGTTACAGGAGTAAGCTCATCCTGGTGAATCTCACGTTCTCATTTCCTATTGAGGAATCTATTATTGTTATTATTGTGTTAGTCATGAACATCTCTCAAACTGATAGTGCATTATACTATTAGTTATAATAACTAATAGTGCATTTTCGGTATATTACAGTAGCACCCTGAACTGGTTCTAGGGTGGGATGTAACCTTCTGGCATTTGTTGGCTGGCTGCCTGTTTGCCGGGCTTCAACAGAGCAACCAACCCAGTGAGCAGCACCAGCCTCTGCTCATACTGGCTCAGGTCCAGGATGAGACCAATAGCTGGAGGGCAGAGAGAGGAACATGGTTTCTAAATGTTCTGTCTAAACTTTAGACAGATGTTTGCTGAGGGTTAAAATGAGACACAAGCTGGCATTGAAGATGATTATTTAGCCCATCGCAGCCACCAGTGGAATGCTTGGCCCTAACCAAACTAAAATGCAATGCAAAATGCAACAAAA
>OMKP01079672.1:0-31647 GCA_900302375.1 Bathygadus melanobranchus
ATGATAGACAGATGCAGTACAGAGCTGTCATGTGGTTGTTACTGGTTAATTTAATTCATCGTTGTTTTTTGGCAACGTATAAGGCATTCCACACTCCACATACTGGACACTGATGTCATATGAATCGTGTGTATCGCTCTTCCGACATCCAGACAAACATTGAGAGAGGCAAGGAGAGAGATTTAGAGGAAGAGACAGAAAGAACGACAGAGGGAGAGAGAGAGAGAGCAACTAAAAGTGTGAGTGAGCAAGAGAAAGTAGGCAGAATTCTGGACAGTGGTAAATCCATTCTAGCCTCACGATTCTGCAGTGTTATCCACTTTGTTGTGTGTTGTGTACAGTGTATATGTGTGTGTGTGTGTGTGTGTCTGTGTGATGGGCACATGCTGCAGAAAAAGGGGTGAGCTTGACTGTGATGCCCTACTTTTCTGGCTGCAATCCAGTGGAGCCCCAGTCAATAAAGGTTATTCCTGGGTGCATAGACACTGCATAGAAAGGACTCAAGCCCTGGGGGTGTGTGTGTGTGTGTGTGTGTGTGCAATATCGTTAAATAAACACTGTGTTGTAAGCAGTACTTTTCATGCATTCGCATATGTATGATGATGTATGATCAACACGCACACACACACACACACACACACACACACACACACACACACACACACACACACAGTGTAGAGCACCTGAATAGGAATAGGATGAGCCCTGTTCAAGGACACTAATTAACTGAACCTTGGGAAAACGACTCATGCATACTAGGCTGATTTGAAACTTACATTTACATTTAGGGCATTTGGCAGACGCATTTATCCAAAGCTACTTACAATATGTACATATTGAGAGGGAAGAGGGAAACAATATATCGCTGACGGTGCAGTACAATTTGAATAGAATAGAAGTTTCAAGCTTATAATTGCTAGGTTGAGCCCTTACTGTAAAACAGTAGGATAGTAGCCAGGATTCGATCCTACACAATGCTAAGTGCCGATACATACAGGATGCTAGTGCCAGGACGAAGTGCTAGGGATTCCGAAGGAGATGGGTTTCTAGACCTGTTCGAGTAGGCACACACACACACACACACACACACACACGTTTTGTTTTGACTATTTATTGATATTATCTATTAATGAATCACATGTGTGTGAACGGCTGCGCATTATTTGCCGCCTCAATGCAGCAACCTTCTGGCAACTCAGATTTCCTACTTTTGGGGGGCTTGTTAACTACGGGGCCAGGATACTATCAGCTAGCTTCTAAATGTAAATCACCACAATAGTGACATTAAGGGGTAATAATTACATAACTCGTGTAGATATGGTCAGTGGTTGATTACTATAGATGGAATATGAACTTAATTATCTTATTTCCGTATCAGTAAAAGACTGGACAGCTTGCCACCACGACAGGAGACTAAAATAACGTAACAAAACTATAATAGGAATGTATGTACAAAAATATATATGCATATATATAAGAACGTGGGCTCTTAAAATAAGTGGTTGGCTCTTAAAAGAGCCTTTGGGGTTTTAAACAAAAACAAAGTAAGAGCATTTACTTCTTCTTGGGGGCTGCCTTCTTGGCCGCTTTGGGTTTGGCCGCCTTCTTTGCCGGCGACTTCTTGGCAGCTGGCTTGGCTGCTTTTTTGGGAGTCTTTGCGACTTTCTTGGGGCTTTTAACCGTTGCCTTCTTGGCCTTCTTCGGGGTGGATTTCTTTGCGGCAGGCTTCTTCGCGGCGGGTTTCTTGACTTTCTTTGGAGTAAGCTTCTTGACAGCTGTGGGCTTCTTGGCTGCGATCTTCTTTACTTTGGGCGCAGCAACCTTCTTGGGTATGGGCGCAACGGCCTTTTTGGCTGCTGGCTTCTTCGTCTCCTTGTTAACCTTGAAAGAACCGGAGGCTCCGACGCCCTTGGTCTGGACCAGAGTTCCCTTTGCCACCAAGCTTTTCACGGCGATCTTGACGCGGGAGTTGTTCTTCTCCACGTCGTAGCCATCGGCAGCCAAACGCTTCTTGAGCAACGCCAGAGAGACACCACGACGCTCGTTGGAGGCCGCCACGGCTTTGACTATCAGTTCACCCACACTGGGTCCTGCCTTCTTCGGCTTGGCTGCCGTCTTCTTCTTGGTTACTTTCGCCGGGGCGGCGGCAGCAGGGGCGACTTCGGCCATCTTCTCGAGTTGCACTGATACAAGGGTCTGAATCAGAGTGTTGCCTGGACTGCGCCAGTGGGCTGTGCTTATACACACAATGAGAACCGTATAGACTCAGCCAGTGAAGCGTTTCTCTGCGGTAGTGCTCGTCTCATTTGTGTTTCCTCCTTAATTTTATCAGGATACGAGTCACATACGATGGCAATATTTGACACGTCTAGTTAATTAACTACAAGAAGACGTGTTCATTGTGAATCCTACCAAGTTGTATGTTCCGTGGATGTAGAGAATGCATCTAAAAAACATTTTATTGCGACTTGACATGGTTTTGCTATGAATGCGTTTACTTTGAGATTGGTTTTAAATAATACCCAATGACTTTGTTAATGCGGACATAGCTTTTTCATATGACCGAGTCTTCTGGCAAACGGTTGACGGTGATAAACGTGTCATGTGTGTCTGTAGTTTCGGTTAAAATCAACGTATTTAGTGGCTGGTAAACACACGCGTTTGTAGAGGCCTGCGGTAGAGCAGCCAGGACAACCAGATACTTGTAGGCCTACATTACATTTACATTTAGAGCATTTGGCAGACGCTTTATCCAAAGTGACTTACATAAAAAAAATAAAAAGTAACACATTTGTCGAAAGAGGGAGACAACAATATATCACTGAAGGTAGAGTGCAATTAGAACAGAACAAGTTACAAGCATTCCTGGTTGCCAGGTCAATAGAGCAAGTTTACAAGCTTACAGTTGCTAGGTTGGCTTCTTACTGTACAACAGCAGGTAGCCAGGATAAGATGCTAGTAGCCAGGATAAGATACACATCTGTATGGATAAAATACACAGCTTCAAGAAATGTGTTTAGAATGTTTAATATTGTGTTTCTATCGACTGTAAACGTTGCTAGTTGTTTTCTGTATCCAGTGCAGCGGAGCACCTGTAATATCCTGGATCATTTTGGAGCGATTAGACAGATTATTTATCTAATTTGTTTTCTTTTCGAGTTGTTATTAATCGAAATATGAATAAGTACAATATGTTAACTAGACCAAATAAGAGCCATTCTGATTGGACTCAATGGCACAATGTCAAAGTTTTATTTGATTACGTTGATTATGCATCAAGGGAATAACTACCTCTGTATCACCGCCTATTTCACCCGAATGAGTATAGTTTTGCTTCTTCAGAGACCAATTATGAAAGTTGTATTCGTCAAACATCGTATCACAATATAATACATTAACTGACCACTGTGATCTTCAGTCTAAAGGTGATTTGTGAAACTGGATATGGAACAATATGTACAGATAGACCATGTAGTATAACAAGTTAGTGAACATTAATACGGCATACAAAGTACTACAAGATGCACCAGGTAAGTACTTACAACATGAAACAATTACTCCAAAGAAATAACAAATATTGATAAAAATTCCTGATACGCCTTGTTGGTTTTTATTGTTCAATTATATTAAGAAATGTTTTTCAGCTTGAGATCCATCGCAAACGGACACTTGTGTATGGGCTCGAGGATATACACACCGCTGCATGCATGTTAACGCAAGTAGATGCCGAGCACCCTATGTGGAGATACCAAAAACATCAGCGGTAGAGGCTCTGAAGTCATCTACTCGCCAATGCCAGAGACTAAAGAGATGCTCTTAAGGGGGTTTGGGTGGTCCTTAAAAGGACCGTTGGTTTGAAATGATTCGTTTACTTGGAGCTGGTGTACTTTGTTACAGCCTTGGTGCCCTCAGACACTGCGTGCTTGGCCAGCTCACCGGGGAGAAGTAGGCGAACAGCGGTCTGGATCTCCCTGGAGGTGATGGTGGAGCGCTTGTTGTAGTGAGCCAGACGAGAGGCTTCACCGGCGATGCGCTCAAAGATGTCGTTGACGAAGGAGTTCATGATTCCCATCGCCTTGGAAGAGATACCAGTGTCAGGATGGACCTGCTTCAGTACCTTGTACACGTAGATGGCATAGCTCTCCTTCCTGGTCTTTCTGCGCTTTTTCCCGCCCTTTACAGCAGCCTTGGAGACTGCTTTCTTCGACCCTTTCTTGGGTGCCGATTTAGGTGCTGGATCAGGCATGATGAAACGCGAGAGGAATGGAGACTAGTGAGTCTGGTTGCCGAACTTATAGGAGGTGCATGCAAATCAACATGGGGTGGTCCCTTCGTGCGATTGGCTGAGAAATACAAAACGCCTGAACGTGTGATACTGGTTGAAGCAACAGAGGCTTGCACTACGGAGCAAGCTCTACATACCCAGGATATAGTTCCGTTAACTGGCTTCACTATCACGCATAAGCGGTGTCACGGCGGTGGTTTTTAAGCTATGAGCGTGTTAAAGTAAAAGGGGTGGCGTTTGCAATCAATCGCAAAAATGGATAAGCTATCAACGTCTCATATTTTACCCAGGACGGGTATTTAAAAATATAATCCAGGCAACACAGTTGCTGCTGCCAAATGCAGGAAAGGAAAGCTGGCAAAAAGGATGCATGCTGTGTAAATGCGTAATTAATTTAAAGGCTTATCTATACTACCCCATCACGAAGACACCAATAACATAGATTTGACTAATTATATTTGTGTATACCATTAAATTAATGTGTTGCTCTTCTCATGGCGTGTGTGACGATTTAGCCTTCAGTTGTAGTCCCGGTAGTGTTCCCGCCTTCCATACCGGACCTCACCGAGGGCCAACGACTTTTTAGGAATGGTGATTCCATGGGAACTGATTGGTCAAGTAGGTGATGCTTTTATACGTGCTGATCTACAACCTAAGTTACCATGACAATGTGAACTAACACCGCCGTGACGCTGAAACCCCAGAGCAAACTTAGTTACCTTCCCAAATCCTGCTTCCTAGTACAGGCCTCTGTTCTGACTGGTCTAGATTTACGTCACACTTGACAGAGCAGGAAGTCCATCGCGCGCGGGCTTTAAAGTCCAACGCGTTTTATCTCACCTACCGGTCGGGTTTGCATAGCATGAATGCCAGCGGTCTCATTGAAAAGGTTGGGAGGTTCTTCCACATGGCAGTTATTGGTCCAGCCCATTTCATCACAACAGTCAAGTTAATAGAGGGAGCAAGAGTTACTGACTGGGTTGCTAACGACATGGGACTTTATACATATACAACAGACTTTATATAAAGAGACCGTATAGGAAGCTTCTCTGGTAAGAATTTGGGTGGCTCTTAAAAGAGCCTTTGGTGTCGAGTGGAAGTATGGTTTAACCGCCGAAGCCGTACAGGGTGCGTCCCTGCCTCTTCAGCGCATAGACCACATCCATGGCGGTGACAGTCTTCCTTTTGGCGTGCTCTGTGTAGGTGACGGCATCACGGATCACATTCTCCAGAAATACTTTAAGGACACCGCGGGTCTCCTCGTAGATCAAGCCGGAGATACGCTTCACACCGCCGCGACGAGCCAAGCGGCGGATAGCAGGCTTGGTAATACCTTGGATGTTATCACGGAGAACTTTACGGTGACGCTTCGCGCCTCCTTTTCCGAGTCCTTTTCCCCCTTTGCCACGACCAGACATGTTGGCGCTTGTAGAAGTACAACGGCATTTGCGGGTGGGCTGCTTGCTTATAAAGGCTTGTTGAGGACCTGAGAGAGATGAAAGGCGGGATCCCCAGTACAGACCCCTTCCCAGCTCCTCTAATCATACACGCGAGCTCCCACTGAGAGAGAGAACATATTTTTTAAATGTAGAACATAAACCTGGTAGTTTGTTCCTTATATGTAAAGTGATATGTAATGTTATCCATAACATTTCCCCAAACATGTTACTCAACACACAAAGCATATTCACTATCAAATAAACATAATCTTGTAACAGCATTAATGAATCGTGTAGAATTACAGTACTGCTACTACTTCTACTACTACTACGTGTCATCATTTCTGTTGAGATGGGCCACTGGCTGTCACCAGCCCTCCATCAAAGCCCTGTGCTCTTGTATCACTTAATACACTTACACATGTACAAGACGCAAGAGGCGCCCCATCGCTGCACCCCTTCTCACGTTCACCATTATATTTCAGTGTACGTTCAGGTGACTGGTTCGGGTTTGTACCACTCGAGTAGGAAAACACTCCAACGTAGCGCTGTGGAGGCACCTGGAGACAGCACAGCCAGTTTGTTAAAATACAAATGGTAAATGGGCTGCATTTGTATAGCGCTTTTATCCAAAGCGTTTTATTGCCTTCATTGCCTCACATTCACCCATTCATACACCAACGGTGGTGTTAACCATGCAAGGCAACAAATAACCAGATCATCTGAGGCCTGATTATTCATGCCTCTGCAGTAAACACTACTGGCTGCCTTGTTCACGCCTCCTCTTCTTGCAGATGCAATCCAGCCAAAGGTCAGTGTGGATTCTGCCCCAACAAAATTCCTTCAGGATTCATCTGTTGAGGAAATTGCTGAGCCATCCTCTTCAGTCGCCTCATCATATGGGACTCCCCACTCTCAATGACTCCCCATTCTGGGAGACCTCACACTGGACATGGGCCTTCACATCACTGTACTTCTACAGCCAACGATGTTGGCTTGCTTCTTCTGTCATCTAAAATGGTAGGTTTAGTTACTTGTCTTGATTTTGTTTGCATAGAACAATCTTTTGGGGGATTTTTCTAGCACTCAAAAGCGTAATGCTACACTGATGCCTCATTCTTCTCAGGCTGAGCCAGTGGATTATTCCATAGGGATCAAAGGACGCCTTGACCAATGGAAGCCATTTATCGTCCCCGATTCGGATCTCCTTGTATCTCCTACCAACAGCAATACAGTGATTCTCCACTATTGATAAGTGTTTAATTCACTCACCTGTGACTGACAGGCATTGGGCTAGGGTTAGGATTCCCCAAACCAGTCAGAGAAGATGATGGGATAAAGCATTCAAATACAAAGTTAATAGCATCATAACGGCCAGAACAGAAATGCGTTCAAATGCTGACAAAAATTTATACAATTCTGTTTTATTAAACATTTTCAGTAAGTGAGAGGAGAAGTGGAGAAGTAACGAGGATATATATATATATATATACAGTATATATATATATATATACATCACCAGATCAGCTGTCCACAGCGACAGTGTCATAGAATGGTACAGAAACAGCATCTCTGTTTTGTGGGCATGGCCTGAGCTTCCTGGAGAGGTAGGGCCTCAGGGCTCGGAGACTCTGCCTTGCCGTCGAATAAAGAGCCACTGGACGTGGACAGCAGCCTCCCACCCACCAGGTCCGCGGCGTTGCCGTCCATGGTGGATATGTCAGTCACCGTCTTCTCTCTCAATGACATGTCTCCATCATCGTCGTCATCGATGAGGACAAACGCCTTAACGTAGACCACCTCTGCCAGCCCCAAGCCCTGGAGGCTGTGGTTCTCTCCCGATTCGTCCATGTTGTGGGCGTCGATGTACGTCAGAGTGGACGTCTCTGTGCAGGTCTCATGTTGGTCCGTGGAGTTGTTCTCTGGTCCAGAGTAGGCCTGGCTGCTGGAGTCCATTCTCCAGGTGGAGTCCCTCAGAGGGTCCCGGGGAACGTTTGGCTGAGAGTCCTGCTACTGGTGTTTTCTGGCGGTGGCGACGCCCAGCAGCAAAGGCACCTTTCCCCTGCCGTCGCCGTCGCTTTTGATCTGGCACGGGCCGTCCCTCATGTCCTGGGAACCTGTGGCCCGACCGTTCTCAGGATGCATTCATTCACTTGTGGCTGCCCGACGTCATCCATCATACTTCTGCACACTGCTGCCTTCTGCTGGGAGAAGAAATTATGGAAGGTACCGGATTTTGGATTTTTAAATTAAAGCATCAATTCACTATTCTATAACACATGTGACTTTAACTGGGACAAAAACAGACATTTCTGTCTACAATACTTCATAATTTGTTATGCTTAGTTGACCAATGCTGTAGACAGAGAATTTCAGTTGATTCACACACACTATCTGTTGGTCTGGCAATTCACAGCAATTGACAGTCCACAGCCAAGCGCCTTTTCATGACAGCAAACTCGTTCAAGGATAGACCATGCTGCCATTTAGCACTGGCCTGCAGAATGAATAAATAAAATGAGGACTTATAAGAGAATAAGGTAGGTAGAGAATAAGCCAGGGAGGAGATCCCTGGGGCCCCTGCCCTTTAAACAGAACCGAGCCAACTGAACTCCTCTAAAGTGCAGCAGTGCAATAGTGAACTTCGTCTTTTCATCCCTAAAACCACACTCTTTATTTGTACACACACATACACACATTGCCAACATGTATGCACGCACACGCACACACATGCACACACACACACACATACACATACACATTATGCACATACAGTGCAAATATATCCACAAACCTATGCTCCCTGCAAAGAACAAGGATATTGGTGGTTAAGGTTTCCCCGTCCTACTTGGCCATACATAAATATGGTAATTGATTAATTTATTTTGCCCAGGCAGACACAGATATAGTCTAGAACATTCTATACAGTAGACTTCTCTTCCGCATGAATGACTCCTTGGCCTGACAGAATCAGGACTCTATAAATTAGTAATAACATTAATGTACATGTGCCAGGCACTTTGTGGCAGACTAAGGAACAATGGATAAAAAAATACAATTGAACTCCTGACCTCCCTGATCTTTTGAAAACTAAAAGCATGGCAAGCTCATATTTTACTTTAAATTACTTTAATATGACAATAAGAAATATTTATATATTTTTTAAAGTAAGTGTTATAATGTCTAGATCAATTCCAGGATTTGTCTAATTTTGTTCCCATTCAACAATGGCTCTATAATGGACCAATTTTTCAATTTACAGAATATTTTCAATAATTGTATAAATACATGTTTTAACGTCTGAAAGACAACACTAAGAGCATGAATGATACAATGGCCTTAGGATGATCACCAGATACTTCACACAATCAATCAGGGTACAATCAGCAATCAGTTAGAATATAATACATCTATTATCTATGGTGGTCTATGGTGAATTCCTGGTTAAATTAAATAATAAAAGAAATGTTAAATCCACTCACCGTAAATGTCTGACAATGCAACTTCAACAGAAGAAAGGTTGGATTCACATCGTAGAGTAGCGTGGAGATCTATGACAAGAACCAGTCTTCACCATCATGTTCACCTCCTCTCTCCCTCCCACATCTCTCACTCTCCCCCATCTCTCTCTCTCTCTCTCTCTCTCTCTCTCACTCTCAGCACCATGCAGCGAGAGTTTGAAGTACATTTACATTTAAAGCATTTGGCAGACGCTCTTATCCGAAGTGACTTAA
This sequence comes from Bathygadus melanobranchus, assembly GCA_900302375.1. NCBI lineage: Eukaryota > Metazoa > Chordata > Actinopteri > Gadiformes > Macrouridae > Bathygadus > Bathygadus melanobranchus. The sequence goes on from OMKP01079672.1 coordinate 9,459, forward strand.
AATAAGTACATTTAGTAGGTGTAGGAGTCTCATCATGCTTCACAGACCGCAAATGGCTGCAGTACTGTTCATATATTCACCATTAGGTTTCTTCTGCAAGTTTTATTTATTGGTTTCTAGAGTGTACAGCAGCTCTATTTACTCAATCATCAATTTAATCATCATCATCATCATCATCATCATCATCATCATCATCATCATCACAATGAACAAACATCCTACTACATCCATTTTATTTCATTTTTCATACATGAAAAACAACGACAATGTACAGTATATGAGCTGAAGGCATAGTGCCAAAAGAAAATGCTTGCTTGAAATAATTATTATTAATTATATACATACATTTTCTATACAAAAAAAGGGGGGCAGAGCGTGTTTAACTTTAACAGTCCTCTCTTCTATCCATGTAGCCCCAATGTCATCCCAGGAACATCTCCTTGGATTGCACTAAAGGATGTAGTGTCACGGTGCCTGAGAGAGCCATGAGTGCTGTAGCCCTGGATGTGTTCAATAATGCAAGACCCCAGACATTCACATACATGAGAGCAGCCAAGAGGAATATCAAAGCAATCAAATATTTAACAGCGTGGGCTCCTGCTGGGATCGTCGCCTATGCATTGGACGAATTCTGGACAAAGTGCACCAGTTCGCGTGGATGTTCACCAAAGAGCTTCTAGATTATAGATGCTATATGGAATGCATGAGACAAATCCCTGCAGCTTGTGCCTAAAATTATGTATTTGTAATGATTAAGAGGGAGGTCTACACAATGTGTAAGGATAAGCTACTGAATCCTTACTGCACCTTGAATAGAACCTGGCTATGCCCAGACTAGACTTTAGCTATGCCCTGATTTCAACCTCACTACAACCGGACTATGCCCAGACTAGACTCTAGCTATACCCTGATGCCAACTTTAGTACAACCCAGATACACCTATAATGTATACCTTTATTTTGGTAAGTTCTTTTTTTTTTCATTCCATTTAAAACAAAAACAGGGTGGTTGGCCTTAGTTCTGGTAGGCAAGTAGCTGATCTTCCTCAGTAGAGAATAAGACCCTGCTCTCCACCACTCTGAGAGAACTGTGCAAATACAATTATATATTCTTATCAAACTATGAGTAGCTAAGGAAACTATAATATGGCAAATGAGTATATATTCTAGTCTACACCAATCTCACCAACTAGTGAAACGTTTGTGAAATCCCTCTAGAGGGAGACAGAGTCAAGGCTAAAATCCAAGTAACATGCAGGGAATACAGTTGAAGGTCATTATGTAACAGTAGGAGTTTGGCAACCTGCTCGCCAACTTTCAGTTAGTAGTTACTAGACTTTAGGTAGTTCATATTCCTTAGACTGATTAGTAAATAAAAAATAAATAAATTGAGATGACCAAAAAGATATTTACCAAAACCTTTTTTATTAGTCACAGCTGCAATCATACAAGTACTAAAATGTTCAACTTCAATTGATCAGCATCAGTAATTTTGACTCAATGGATACATGAAAAAACAGCCAATGCAACAAACATAATAGCAGTACTCTGCTAAACGCAGAAGTAACACAGGCATGTACAAATGAAATAATAAAGTCAGCTAGCTTGACGTGCTATGTGATTGACAGGCAAGCACTGGCTTGTAAATAACAACATGTAGCATAGTCTATGCTGTATGCAAATGACTGAAATCTCAGTTTTTAAGGGGATATTTATGTTTCTCACCACTTTGTTTTCTCTTTACATACATGGAATGGTCACATCATGGACATGTAGGTCACCACACCACCGATGATGTGCACACCCACCACGTGGTGAAGTGCAGAGCTGCCGTCTGCTCTTGCTAGCCCTTCACTCCAGTGTTTTCAGTCCTCTTAAAGGGCTGTTGTGGCAGTCTTTGTCCTGTGTGAAATGGTTGCTTGTATTTAACGCACGCACAGTGGACGTGGAGGGCAGATTGTCCTGTCATAGTGTCTTACGCTCTGCTGTTAAACACACGCCTCAAGCAGTCGTATGTAAATAATTAAGTCATCAGCAAATGCACTGATTGCTGCATTCATACATTCAGAGTCAGAAGGCCATTTTGGGGTTGGAAGGAGATTCCCTGGGATTTTTGTGTGTGTGTGAATTGACATTTTTGAAAAGACCTTGAGTCACTAACACACATATTCTTTGTACACATACACAAACACATTACATTTGTCCATGCTTCTAACGTCACACTGTGACGACATAGACCGACAGAGAAGCGTATTTGAACGCTTGCATGCATACCCCACACTGGGGACACAACTGGGTTCACAGCTGGGAAATGATCATGAAGCACAAGAAAACAGATTGAGAATGGCTCTCCGTCTGAAACACTGCTACAAAAACGGGCGGCCGGTCAGCATCTAATCCATGGGGCGCTTCAAACTGTTGGACAGGACACCCCCTCCCCACCCCTCTGGCAAGGTTCAATCTCAACGATCTCTTGAAAAAAAAGTAGTAACCCCAAAGTAAAAAAACAAAAAACATTACCCAAGGAAGGAGAGGTGGGAACGAGGAGGGGGAGCATGGGCTTTTTTTGGTTTAACTTTTTTTCTCATTCATGTCCTTTCTGGGAGTCCCCAAACTCAGGCACCTGGGGTCCCAGCCGGCTGGGCAATCAATGGCTCTCCCACGTCTCTGGCCATCTGGGGGGCGGGGTCCTGCTCCGCCACCGTCACCACGATGGTGTTCTCGTCCACCAGCTCGCATGTGGGGTTGGAGAAGGCGGACAGGGGCAGCGTGATCCTCTGCATCTCCCGCTCGTACACACGCTGCTCGTGCTTCTTCTTCAGGTCCTGGCCCCTGAAGACACAAAGAGAACAACGTCTGCTGAAACATACAGATGTGCATAGGATTTTAAATCCATTATATACTCTTGTATGATGGTGCTGTGGCTGCTACTACATTAACAATATAACAATTCATTGCATTTATATACCGCTTTTCAACATACCCAAAATGCTTCACACAAGCCACGTTTCCACCAAAAGTACCCAGAACTTTTAGTCCCAACTACTTTTCCCTGAAAAGTAGTTCTGTGGAAATGCTGTCTGCATTTCCACAGCGGTCTAAAGACCCGCAGAGATTAGGCTAATTAGTCTGCTGACTTATGAATGTCTCCAAAACATGGATGTATTAAAAATGCTCCGATTGACCGCAAACGCTATTTTTTTACACTTCGATTAAAAAGCGACACACTATATGAGGTTTATTGAGCACTTTGGGTGTCTTGAAAAGCGTTATATAATTCCATGGAATTGTTATTATATTTGCATTGTTACTGACGTAAATATCCAGTTTTTTCCATTTATTTGTTACATGCCTGATGTAAAAGGACCCTTAAAGTAAGCAAACGCAGAAAAAACCATGAGAGACGGACTTGCACGAGAAATTTCCCTCCTCACCTTTTCCTTCTAACTTCTGGAAAGTAGGAGGGACTTTGTTAAGGGTAAAATAAGTACCTAACTTAATTTAGATCCCGGTTCCTCAGTGAGTGTATGTCTAAAGTCGAGCCACAGATGGTAACATAGCGTTGGACAGGAACAGTCCTTCCTGTTTGTTTGACTGGCTGTCTGCCTGCCTGCCAGAGCTGTGTGACACGCACCCCAGCATGTCTGCTCTCTTCTACAGGGATCATTTACATCATCTCACTCACAAATGTACTTCCTTTAAAATAGATGAGGGTGCAGGCGCTCTCCGGCACGCCCGGGTGCTTGTAGGGCTTTGAATAGCCCTCACTGCGTGAGGTTTACACAACAGAGGAGCCGCATGGCATCAGCAGTAGCTGATGCCACGTGACCAGCTGTAGAACATGCAAGAACGCCACGTGCAAACACTAAGTGCACTAAATCCCATTATTATGCATGATAATTGAATGTTTATCCATTCACAACATACGGTTCAGTAAGTTATCTTATGTATCTATGGGCCAGACAGGGTTTATTGTGTATTGTAAATTAATGCTTTAAGTCTTTTGCGTTTGGCAATTTCAAAACAACAGAAAAGGTTCCCTCCCTCTGTCTATAATGCTGATCTGTGTTCTTTTCTGTTTAACCCAGTGTCAAAAATGTCAATAAAAAGTTCACAAACAAAACATGAAGATATACTGTGCTGATGTATTCTGTGTCCCCGTTATTGATTGGAAGCCTGTATTGATAAGATACCTACCTCTTAAAGAAGTAGCCGAATGTGATTCCTGCTCCCAGGACAATTATAACAGCCATCATGAGTATCCCAAGGACGTAACCTGACAGGGAATAAAGCTTCATTACAAATTACATTTCACCCAATCAGAAACAGGTTAATAGCATTAACAGTTTAATGGTAAATGGTAAATGGACTGCATTTATATAGCGCTTTTATCCAAAGCGCTTTACATTTGCCTCACATTCACCCATTCTAACACCGACGGCGGTGTCAACCATGCAACGTAACAACCAGCTTGTCGGGAGCAGTTAGGGTTGGGTGTCTTGCTCAGGGACACCTCGACAATTAGCTAGGGGGAGCCGGGGATCGAACCAGCAACCCTCCGGTTGCCAGACAACCACTCTACCCCCTGAGCTACTGAGCTACCCCCTATAGCATTAACCTGTTTCTACAGTGATGTGGCTGTCCTACTCTTTAAAAACAAATCCAATCCTAACAGACACATGTGTGCCCTATTGTCATTATGTTGATCATGATTTGTTCATTTTTAACTGGCTCACAAATGAATGATACAATAGTTTAATATTTTGTTTGAAAGCATGTTATCCATTTACCCAGAGTCCCCAGGTCCTTCTTCTTCTTTGGTGAAGTGCGCACTCGCTGGCTGATGCCCATGACTGGCTGGACGGCGGCCACCTCTCCCTGAGCAGGGCCCGACTTGGCCGGCTCAAGGACCTCCGTCTGAGGGGTGGTGGTGGCCCCCAAGGGTGGGGTCGGCGAGGGGGAGTTCCATCCGGCTGCTGCACTGGCCATCTCCTCTGAGAATGAAACCAAACCCAAACTGAACAATGGGAACAGTCACTATGGTGAGGGGGAGTGGTAGTGGGGGGTCTGCACCAAACCTTGATGCTGGGAAGGGGATGAGGAGGAAGAGGTGGTGGTGATGGTGGAGGAGGGGGTGGCTCGAGGAGGGTCATGCGTTTTCCTCCCAGAATTCAGTGACTTTGCATCGTATGTGACCACACAGTTGGATTTAATTTGGCTGCTTAAATGGTCTATGTTTGACGAGGTGGACAAATCGACCCGGGCATAGTGCACCATCACTCAAACAATGTTATTTGTTACCGTTGGTCCGATTAGATTACCCAGATATAACACAGGGAGAACCACATGGGGAACATGGAGTTGGAAAAGACAGAATTTCCAAGTAATGCAGTGCTTCAGGACATTTTAATTTTAGCGTTTTAACTTTTCATTTCAGTAGGAGACAGTTGTATGCTTAGATATGTGTATGCTAGACAGCTGTAAGCTAGGGGGTTTAACACTGAGGAGACAGGAAGCTGTGGTAAGTAAAAAAAAGTTGTTTACAAACTCGGAGTGAGTTAAAGGGCTTGCAGAAGAAGCCTGCTGTCTCCAACAGACTACGCACTACGCTCTACTAATGAGCGACACGCCTGTCAGGGAGCTACCACTTTAAGATTTAAAGCTCCAGGAAATAAACGGTTAGTAGACCAACTGGCTGAATCTTGTTATTGTATGACTTGGGTTGCCTCAAAGACAAAACAATGAAACACTGTATAACAATACAAAACTAGACATATCAATGTCTAGTTTTATCTGAGCAAGATTAAATTCTTGATGAGAAGTAAAAAATAATTAAATCTACAAGAACTGTTGGAGACAAACAGCAGGAAATAGAATGTAAAAAACAAGGCTGAAACAACCTAATAGGACCTAAAGAGATGTATTTTGCATCATTCCATTCAAACCCCATCAAGGTTGTTTATTAGAAAAATAAAGTAGCATTGACTGTAGGAATTTTAGACCGTGTAGGCCTACACTAAACCAATGTAATTTCACTTCTCCAACATGTTAGGGCATGGCTACATAGCCTACTCAGCCTATAGATGTTTAAAATAAATCAAATATCACCTTAAAATCCATGTGATTTTAGTATAAAGGCATAACTTATAATGTGCAAGTATACATATGTACGTACAAGTATCACAAATTTGGTTATTTAATAACTGGTAATAAGTACGTTTTGCAGCAAGCGAGTGACGTCTACCTTTGCATGGTTCAACAGAGCATGTCTGTCTTTGGACTGTCCCGTCAGGGCCAGTAATGTAGCACCAAGGGCCGTCAGAGGAGTCCGGGTTCCGACAGTAATTGTGCTCGCCAACACCTACGCAAACAAAGGGGAGGCAACACAGCAGGATTTAGCAGGCTGAGAAATAGCTTCAGTTTCGTGTTGATAACATACTTTCATGACTCATTCATCAACAGCACAAATATCACCACACCCACAATAAGCAAGCTCAAATGAGGAAGCACATAATACATTTATTAAATGGAGAGGGAAAAAACTGTAGGATTGTATAGGCTATTACATTTTTGACTTTTGTTGATGCTATTCCAGATCTAGGCAGTTGCCATTTTAACTTCATGACAATGCAACCTGAATACAGGGGACACACGTGTCTAATATTAATAGAACATTTAACGTTATGAAAAACGTGACGTTGCAAATAGGCCCATTGATGCTACTGGACTGGGACCAATGCCATTTACTGTTTCCATCACCACATGCGAACAACCTGTAAGAGAAGAGCTTGTTTACCTGTTTCAGAGTTAATATGGCTTTGAACATAATCTCTGGTAGGACCAACATGTGTCCAGACCAGACACGGGGACCCCGTGGATGAGATGTGTTGGGTCCCTCTGTATCCAGCTCCATTGGACCTCAGACAGTCTGGAAAATAAAACATTTAACTCAAGTCAGCAAAGTATTGCTACGATTTATGTTGCAGTCTTTACACCGCATACGCATCGTTTATGCGTATGAAATGGGACGCTATTATGTCCACTACATTTTCATATTCGATGGTGAACGTTAATAAGCGATAACAAAAAAAGCATAACACAGTAACGTTTTTATTGTTCCACGTTACCTTCTTGGGTGGATGGAGTGCTGCTTCCGACGACAGCCACGCATAGCAAAACAATGTGCAAAGAAAGAAACATTTTGCAAATCTGACGGAGTGAATAGAGAACTGGTGCCGCGGAGTTCAGTTTTCCATGATAGTATAAAATGAAAACAAAAAGATTGTTGTTTTGGAGCCTATGCTGTTGAGCTCAGACAAACTGCTCCCTTAACTAGAACCTCAGCCCGTGTTTACCACGTCGAATGAGCACTTCTCAGATTTCGTAAAAACAGCCTCTCTCCGGGAAACACGCCTCTTCAAGGTCCTAAAGCCTCACCATATTCAAGGAGCGAATTGGCAGAAGGGAAATGAAAAACATGCCATCATCATAGAATATGTATGTTAACGGAAAGGGAATCACTTTCCATACAGTCCTCTCAGGCCAAATATATTTTAATTGTGATACAGTGGGTATGAAACATGTAGCCTATTATGTTTCTAGCTACAAGACTGAAGGAGGTTAAGGTTACATATTTGTATTTTATTTATTAAATAAAACTGATAAAAAACAACTTAAATGTCAATATCTTTAAACACTAGATAATGTAGCATACATTAGATATAAGATAGACCTGCTATTTTTTGTATATATTAATTCCAGTTGAATAAGATCCCTGTTATTTTGTTTGAAGTACAGAGCAAATAATTCCCACTCCCAACCTTACTGTTTCCCAAGCAATCCTCCCCACCAGTTCTGTTTCCATAGCCTTAGTCAGGGAACACTGTTAGTGTCACAGTTAAAACGAGCCTGAAGCTTTGCAAACATCTAGTTTGTTGTCGGAGCTCTCATGCTCAGGCAGCTGTATAACAGGAAGGAGAGGCTGTTCAGTGGTGAGTAAGCTGAAAATGCTAGGTTTATATACAACATAGGCTGTGAACCTAGCGAAGGCCAGGCTATTGTTTTGAACTAAATGCTAGCCCTGCCCCCTAAGCCACCACCACCGACTGCAACACACAAGCTCCCTCTCTCGCACTCTCTGACCCATTGTGGATTAGTTTATTTCCTGGTTGAAAGTGAATGAATGACATTGTTGGGACGCCAGCACTTGCAAAGTACATTACCTTATTCTTCCTATCTCTTGGTCACTGCCTAGATGCAGCATGGGTGAATAAACAAACATTCTTGATATACAAACAGGGTGTGCATGAGTGCATGGGCACAGAAGCACCTTGTAAATGGCCTCGTTGCTTGCTGGATAGCGTTAATCATTTGATTAGACACACAAAGGCACAGAGAAAGCTCAGCCGCTCGGAAACCGCCGCTTTAGCAAATGTACACCAAAAGGCTTTTAGAGGTCCAGATGGTCACTTTCCAATGACGCATGCGCACACACATACACACACTGCTCCTTTGTAAATTAAACTTCAAACATCCCTTTATGAAAATGGTTTATTGTTCAGTATTGTCTTTAAGACGAAGCATCCCATATAGAGCTTGAGTAGAACCACACACACACACGTTCAAAGTTAAATTAAAATTTTGATAATATTTTTTTCCTTCCGTTTTGGCACATTAATTATTATATTCCCACGTAGATGTATATAGCCTGTAGTACGTGTGTGTGTGTGTGTGTGGCGTCGCGTGTGTTGCAAACAGCAGCTATTTATCAGAGTCAGTCAAACATCGTGGGCCCTCATGGGGATTGGAACATGGACACTTATCTGGGCAGACGGCCTCTAATGGACCATTAGCGCCCAGCTCCGCCCTCTTGTGGGACCAGTCAGCCAATCGCTGGTCTTCTTGCCACATTACATCATTTTGTTCCTAGCTCAGCTATGGTTCGCCATGGAAATGGAATCCAATAAGACATATTAGACGGTCAGACAGACAGCATGAGGAGGAGGAGGAGAAGAGGTCTTCTGCTGTAGGAAAGGGGTGGCTCAGGGAACTGGTTCATCTGGCAAAATGTTGCTAAAGAGCAATAGCTCACTATGAATAAACATAGCATCAGAAGGTGTTTCGACCTTAACCAAGCAAGTTGGTTAAGAGCGTTATGATTGAAGTCCCCTGCCTAATGTGCCTGATGACGGCCCACAGGTGTGCAATGGGAGCATTGTGTAATGGACTGGTGCCTTAAGTGATCTCTTGTGTAAATTCTCACATTGCCAGCTACTATTGTGTGACAATTACACGAACAACAGGCTAGCTATAGGTGCCCGACATGCTCTTTAGAAACGTTACTTGAAAACCCACTGGTTCGTGATGTTTTGGCTCTGCTCCGTGTAGGGTATAGGAGATTTTTTCCATTACTCGAGTCCCCAGTCGCATAGCAAGATCAATCCCAGGGGCTGTGGATGGAACCGGCAGCCAAGACCTGCGGAGAGAAGACCCCATTGTTGGCCCTCAGAGAGGCCGGTCTCCAGCCACGGCATCCGTGAAGGTGGACGGAAAGTGAAGCCCGTTCTGACCCAGAAGACCCAACACTTCCTGGATGTCGTGCTGTAGTGTCAAAGGGTCAGTGAGGGTTCGGAGGTCCGAGGAGATCTTCAGCAGCCGCAGGAGCAAGGCGGCCCTGGCCAACAGGCCGCACAGGGTGCTGTGGAAACGGGAATGCACCAGCAGAGTCAGCCAGGCGGCGTTCAGGGTCTCACCTACGGCAGAGCACAACAAATAATGACAAGCATTAACACAACGTCCCCCTTGACGTTGGATGTCAAGAATGAATGTCAATCATTCATGTAAATGTACCCGTGACCTTGGCACTCACCTTGTTATAGGTCAAAAGAATAGTATTTCAAAGCACTGCATAGCATGCTAGCAGGAAGCAACAATTGCATAGAGGCCAGCGATGCTCTTATTATTGAACTCAATATTGAACCAGGTTAGCTGAACTGGTTCAATAACAGGCAGCAGTACGGTTCTAGCAAATAGTTGAAAGTCACATCAAGTCTACCAGCTCCAGGTGTTTACTCGTGTAACATAATTCCAGGTACATACCTTTCTACATTCTTGAGGAGATTAACCGTAACACTGTATTTTGACAGTTTGTATCTTAATGCTTAATGTATCTTGTTTTCCACAACCAGACGCACCTGGCAGGAGGGCTTTGCAGGCTGCTAGGTCGTCCAACACTCGGGGAGCGTTCTTGTTGGCCCACGCCCTCAGGCGTCCCGCCAAGGCAGGGCATTCTGGGTATTTGTCCGCCATCTGTAGCAGGTGCGGCAGCAGGAAGGCCGTCATGACGGAGGGCTCGGCAAACACATTGGCCTCGTCCTGCTCGTACAGACTGGAACACCTGCAATCATCATATTCATCAACACAAGTAAGCATTTATTTAGCCATAAAAAGAATAACCATTTCACAGCGTCAACATGATTGTGTTGAGTGTAAACTATGTAACTTTAGGTTAATGATTAGGAACAACTGTTGTTTTATTATTAAATTATTAATTGGCGCATCAATATAATTAATTAATTATTCGGTAAAACCCATGTGCTCATCATGTATAACTAAGGGGTATACATATCTAATAAATTCTATGGCGAAGGGGCGGTGCTTTCTTGGGGTAACCCACCGGTTCTCTTGGGCCTCTCTCAGTACCGACGGGAGGTCCGGCTCGGGCAGGTGACCCAGCAGCACCCCCAGTGTTGCCGGACACTCCCAGCAGTTCTCCAACAGGAAGTCAATGACGAAGGGCACCTCCTGGTTCACCTGCATGAGGTGGACACTCCTCTGCCCTCCTGCTCCTCCTCCTGCAGTGAAGTGGCGGAGCATGGAGGCGAAGCAGGCGGCTGTCATCCGAACCTCCTGGTTCTCGTCCTGAAGCAGGTAGAGGCACGTGTCGATCAGCCTAGAGAGGAAAATAACAGTCGGGATTACGATATAATCATCAGGCGATATATCAAATTACACAATACGATTTTGGAAAGGTTTCTCATTTGCATTTCGCATTTGATGGTGGATAAGTGGATTTTAAGCCAAACTTGCAAAATAGGTGAAATATTGCGTCTGTACCTATAATATTATTTCACATGAGAATTGAAAAATTGCATCCCTTCAAACATTTCAATCTGTCCCACTATCCCGTTTTACTGTCAAATACACCCATCTACAGAAGCACAAGCATGTTGAAATGGCTTTTCAAATCGATTTTTACTTAGTTCTACTTATTTATTTTTTGTTAGTTGAGTGCTGCAAGGCAGTGCTCAGCTATTGATATTCTTATGCTTTATTAGTGTGAATGCTGGAAGCATTGGGATGGGATCTCGACACTACCTAGGGAGAAGCGTAACTTGTCCGTTACTTCCCCCTTCCTCACAACCAGGGATCTGGATTTCACTGGTTTGAAGTCAATTTGGGCCCAATTGATGCGTTGCTCAAGGCCTTGGGGGATCCATCTGCAGCCTGGTACAGATGTTTTTGTCACTGTCAGGTCATCCATGAATGCCCTGATGGGGGGACTGCTGGACACCTGACTCGGTTAGGGGGCCTCAGCACCACCTCCGCTGACCAGCATGTTCCTGGCCAAAGTGAACAAAATCACTGAAATGGCGCATCCAGTGATAACGCCCTTCTCCAGCCGATGCCATGACAATTGATTGATGTTCCAGAGGTCACTCTCAGACTGAAGCAGCTGTATTAATCCAGAATGAGGCCCCTGATCTTGCCTGGAACATGGTGTCGCCCAGTACTTCTACTACTTATCATACTAATACGACTACTTATCATACCCATAATACGATCATACTAGTACTTGTGCGGCTTATTATACTAATAGGCAGTGTTGTAGTACTCTCGAGACCACTTTTTCACGTACTCGGTCTCGTCTCGGAATTGAAAGCAATTGGTCTCGGTCTTGTATCGGTCTCGGACTAGAGCTGCATGGGTTGGTCTCGTAATTTTCGAGGGAGACCTCGAGACCGTTTTTTTTTTCACCACGACATGATCATTTTTCATGCTCTCAAAATAATTAATTATACATATTAAAAAAAACATAAATTAAAATGAATACATTCATTCACATTGTATTGCGCGATCCCAGAGTGCCACGCCCCTACACAGCGCAGAATGCAAATTCTGTAATATAGTGATTTCTGAGATGTCTGGCACCACATCAAATTTCGACCTCCAGGTATTTTGACAGCCTACAAGAGTCTATATGAATTTATTCATTTTAACTCGCTGTAAGGAAGCTGGAGATCTAGAATATTAAGGGGTGATGGTAAATAAGTCAAATTAAATCCATGGTCTTGAAAATTGACTTGTTTTTTTAGGTCTCGGTCTCGACTTGGTCTCGACCCTCCAAAGACTGTCTTGACTCGGTCTCAACCGCCCCAAAATCCCCAAATCCTTTAAGGTCTTGGTCTTGTCTCGGTCTCGATATAGGTGGTCTCGTCCCCATCACTGCTAATAGGCCTATCATACTACTACTTATCATTCTACTACTGGTACTTATCATACTACTAGGCCTAGGTTCAAACCACTTTAGTTTAGTTTCACTTGTAAACCTTTTTTTTAATTAAAATTTTATGTTTATATTGTTATACTTACTTATATATTTTTAAATGTTATGAGTATGTCAATATTTTACATAGAAACACAATGTCATGGCTGAATGGGTTAAGCACACAATGTATCACCCAGGAGACACAGGCTCGACTCCCGGATTGTTTGTTTTGTTCCGTTTTCAGTCACAGTTTGGTTAGATTTAAACAGAACTAATACTTTCTTAGGTTCAGGTAACAAAACTACTTGGTTAAGTTCACGCAACAGAACTACTTGGTTAGGTTTAAGGCTGGGGCATACTCCGCAAGAACAGATAACTTTGGTCTCCCCAGGAGTGCGAGAACAGAATGAGTTTCGTCATATCGGGAGGTCTCGCAGCTTGTTCTCGACACATCCTCCTGGCCGAACCTTTTTCTCGTGACGTGTCCGAGAACTATTGTGTGATTGGTAAATTTGAAGTGGGCGTGGTTAATGCGTGTCTGCTTAGCGCACGTGACGTGTGCTGCTGTGGGCGGGCCCTTTGAGGACTTCCCAGGAGAGTTCTCGCCCGGTGTATGAAATGTCCTGGCCAGAACAAACTTTTTTCTTGTTCTCGCAGCCGAACAAAGTTCTCTGTTCTCGCAGAGTATGCCCCGGCCTTTAGGCAACGCAATCTTCACTCGTCCATAAAGACTGACGAGCACTATGGAGTGAGCAGTACGACATGAAAGCCAACAGACTGCTTTAGACATTGCATGGTCGTTTGCACATGTTGTATACTTCTGCTTTCTGTGTATGCCCTGTTATCAAGCACATTCATCAACCAGGTATAGTCACAACCAGTTAAGCTATGCTCATACCAAAAGATTCATTTGCGGCTGTGGGCACTCTGGCCGTTGGCTTGCGCTGCTCAGCCATCGCCTGGAGGCAGATTGCTCAAGCAACGCTGCAACATCAGGTTTGGTTGTGCCCCAAATCAAGTTTATGTAGAGGAAAGACAAAGTCTTAAACTATGTCTTTATTTAACTACATGCTTTATTTAACATATTTTTTAACCTAATTTTACACCACAGCACATTTTCTGCAGGAAATGCATTTTGTAGTTGATATTAGTCCTTCTGACTTCTAACTGGGCTTGGTACCTGACACTGATGTCTGTGTGCTCTGCTCTCCCAGTGGGGCTCAGCAGGGGGTTCCCAGCCAGACAGAGGGCTTTGGCGCACGCGGCCCTCAGGACTTCAGGGGCCCCTGGAGAACAGTGGCCCTCCAAGATGCTGCACCAGCGACGGGAGGCTGACCCCTTCGGGCTGAGGGAGAGAGAGAGAGAGAGAGAGAGAATACAGGTTTCAAATCCCATCACCTATGCAAACTGTATCTGTAACTGTGCTGTTGACCAAAAACTGTGTTGGTTGCATTTCCTATTAATGGATAGTCACAGTGTTCTTATTGAACATTGAATCATGTTCAATAAGAGCTGTGAGCGAATAAGGGGTTGCGAGGCTCCCTTGGTTATGAAGGAGGTTTAAATAAAAAGAAGAATATGCAGAACACTAAACAATAGCACAAATAAGAATTTTCAAAAATATATACCATTCAACAGATTATCGGTCTAAAGGGTACACAAATCAATCAAACTTAAGTTTGAACATGAATAGCAACAGGAAGTTCCACTGCATGCAGGCGTGCGTGCATGTATGTACGTATGTACTGTGTTATAGTGGTGTTGGAGGTCTGGGAAAGGGTTAGGGGAGTTAGGAGGGGTTAGGATAGTGCTGCTGGTTGAAGCTCTGCTGCAGGCTGACCTGAGGCCCAGCAGCACACTGGCAGCACACAGGGCTTGGGACAGCAGCTCGGGGCCCCCTCTCTGTGCCTCCAGGTCTCCTAGCAACAGCTCCAGACACTGCTGAAGCTCTGCCCTCTCCGCCAGGTCAACCTGGGAAGCATGGGGGGCCAGGGAGGTGGAGGGGGGGACTCTCTTGGTCATCGCTGCCACCAGCGCTGCTAGGTAGCTCCTACGGTACTCCACATAGTCACTCAACAGCACCCCCTTCAGGTTGGCCTGCACACAGAACCACACTTATTGTCAAAGACTATAATAATTGATTGCATTTCTTCACCTCACACTTGGCAGGGGTATTGCTGAAGACCCAAGGAAGTGCAGTGTCGGGTGTGAAGTTGTTTGCTTGAGTGGTTCTCGAGAACACTGCATAAGCGGTGAGTTGAGTTGCTCTACCACCGAAGAACAAACCTCAGTAGACACGCGCCGATCGCTAGTTACAAGTTACTCAAAATTCAAGAGGAAAAGAGGTCACCTCAAAACTACGTCAAGGATTCATAAATATGACGTCTTGGATTCATAAATATGTATGCATTTTTACAAATCATTGCACATTAATTCAAATGTCAATTTACAAGAAGCATAACATGTAAATCACTGTGGCTAAAGTAGTAAAGTGGCTGTTCAGGTTTGAAAAAAGCTTCATATTCTAAGGACTTTGATCCGGTCCACACGCTCCAGATAGTGCACTCACCTGCAACGCTCTCCGGATCACCTGTTGCAAATTGGCTGTGCTTAGGCCACGTCCCTCGACTACCCAGGTGACCAAGGAGAGCTTCAGATCAGGGCTGGCAGAAGAAAAGCTCTCCCACAGTTGGCCCTCCCATGCTGGGTCCACACAAAGAAAGTGTGCAGCTGTTTGATGGTAGATCAATGAGCCCACCTGTGCAGGTGACAGGAGTGAATGTGTTGTATAGGTGCTTGGGTATGGGGCTGGATGACACTGTTCCTAACACATATAAAACAAATATAGTCTGTAATATTGAAAACAAAGTGATTGTGGGGATTGACAGGGATTGTGTTACTGGTGACAAGTAGCAGCTGATACAAATTAAATCTATTAGTCTGTAATCTATTAGTCTGAGTGTTTGTGTGTGTTTATATGGAGTGTGTTCGGAACAGCACCTGAAGCCGGTGTTGTGGTTTCGTGAGCTCATGCAGGAGTGTGCCACTGAGCTGGTGAAGGAAGGCCTGGGAACACAGAGCCCTGAGTGTGCCGATCACCGCCAGATAGGCTGCTCGCACCATGGGGCAGCGCTGAGCTCCGGTCGCCAGCCAATAGGATGACTCAACCCTGTTTACCACCTCCTCCAGTTCAGAGGAACAGTCCCTGTAATGAAAACCGAATGGGACCAAAAAGTGTTTGATGATGCTTTGGTGAACCATTTAAAAAGGTGTTGAATGGTGAATGGTGAAGAATTAAGAGCTACAAATGAGTGTCATTTGTTGGAAATGGCACAGACATCGGCTCATTTCTGACCAATCAGGGCATCTCTTCCCTGATTGGTACCGGGAATACATCTTGCCTGTTAATCACAGGTGCGTGAAATACAACACTTCTCCATGGTGGGTAAACTTAGGGAGGGAGCAGAAGGGGGAGGGTGTGTCTTTTTGGTTGTTTCAATATATTGCTCTCTTGGGGTCTTTTCTGCTCTCTCTCTCTCTTTACAACTCTACAGATATTGACAGTTCAATATTCAACAATGAAAATAATGGATAACCACAGCCCTGATTCCCGATTGGTCCTTTTCCATTCGAGGTGTGGTGTACCTGTTTGAGCACAGAGCTCTGTCAAGCAGTGCTTTGGTCTGCAGCAGTTGGCCGTGCAGTCGGTTGTGACAGCAGCGGTCGTGGCGATGCGGGAGCTGGGCCGTCAGCTGCAGGAGGATGGCCGTGTAGTCTGAGGGTGTAGTCGTGGCAACCAAGGCTTTAGACGCCATGGCTCTCACGCTGTGAATGGGACTGGCTGCCAGCTGCAGCAACGGAGCCAGGAAACCCGACAGATCTCTGCGAAAGAAGCACCAGTGGCATATAGTTGCATAAACGGTAAATAAATAAATACATATACATATATGTCCAGACTTAGGAACCTGTAGTAACATGTATTCAAACTAGAGAACCAATTAATCTTAATTACAGTATTTTCACGTAGCATAGCGCAGCATATTATAAACTCAACACAACAATCATGGGAACCACACAACACCACACTCACCGCGTGGGCTCTGGGACGCCTGGCTGGAGCTTGGCCAGCAGGGTGAGGATGGGGTAGAGGGAGGGGTGCAGGTGGAGCCGGGCCTCCCCGGCCGGACCCTGGAGGTCCAGCGCCGCTCCCTGGAGCTCCCCCAGGAGGAAGGGCTGCAGGGCAGGGTGGTGGAGGAAGAACGCCGGGGCAGACATGCCGTGCTGGACTAGGCTGTCGTCTGTCCCGCCGGGACGCTGGCCCAGCATCCGTGAGCACAGAGAGCCTGGGGGTCAAAGGTCATTATGTATGACAGGAGACTAGAGATGAAAATGTGCATCTTTGGCTACCTCTGGCATGTTTACAGTAATGTAATCAATGTGCACTGTCCTTGTAAAATAAGAAAAATAAAATAAAATAAAAAACCAAAAAATAAAGTATTAATAATAATAATAATAAATAGATATATATAATTTAAGAGGAACCAAAAAAAATGTTATTCTACATTTTCACAGTTCGCTGGAATGAAGTTCAAATATCAGAAACCGGAATTGTAATAACCTGTTTGGCCCCTCAGGTCCTGTGAGTAGAAAAAACTAGAGAGTAGAAAAAAACTGGAATTGTACAGTAAGAGGTTGCACTGGTGCTGAGGTCTTACTGTAGAGCTGCAGGGCGGCATTCCTCATGGCCCAGCACGGGGAGCGCAGCAGTGTCAGGGACAAAATGGCGACGTCGGACGCAAACTGCAGCATGGCTCCTCCCAGCCCAGAGCCCCGGACCAGGGCTTGCAGCGTGTGCACCGCGCACACCTGGGAGGGAACACGCCGCAGAGTGAAATAGCAGGTTTTTTCGAAGAACTTCTAGCGTACAGAAAGCTGATATACCTTAAAGGGATATGCCGAGATATCTGAGATATCCAGAGGGATATCGGGATAGCATTTACTTTCCGTTAGCTTCTTCCAGTGACTTGGAAGCAGTACATTAGCCTAGCGCCTGTTCATGTATACACAGGCATACGCATTGAATTACATTCCAAAGATTTCCAATGTGTTCCGAATAGTCGCTGCATTCAAACTGAGTGATAGTAACAACACAACAAGATCATAGTTTGTCTACAAAACACAAAGAACATTTGGCACTATTTTCGGCTCTGTGATTAAGGCTACCTGTGATGCGCTGCTGGCACAGTTAAATTGTCAGTTGTTCTGTGTCACTACCCTCTGACTACCCTCTAACTACCCTCTGACTACCCTTTAACTACCCTCTGACTACCCTCTGACTACCCTTTAACTACCCTCTGACTACCCTCTGACTACCCTCTAACTACCCTCTGACTACCCTCTGACTACCCTCTAACTACCCTCTGACTACCCTCTGACTACCCTCTGACTACCCTCTAACTACCCTCTGAC
This sequence comes from Bathygadus melanobranchus, assembly GCA_900302375.1. NCBI lineage: Eukaryota > Metazoa > Chordata > Actinopteri > Gadiformes > Macrouridae > Bathygadus > Bathygadus melanobranchus. The sequence goes on from OMKP01079672.1 coordinate 27,474, forward strand.
TACCCTTTAACTACCCTCTGACTACCCTTTAACTACCCTCTAACTACCCTCTAACTACCCTCTGACTACCCTTTAACTACCCTTTAACTACCCTCTGACTACCCTCTGACTACCCAGACAGAAGCAGTGCAGAACAGCTGATAATATAACTGAAATAATGTAGCCGAAAATAGTGCCAAATTATCTGTATTTGTAAATAAACTACGATCTCATTGTGTTGTTACTGCCATTAGTTTTCAATAAGCGACTATTTGGAACAATCTTGGAAATAGATAGAAATATAGATAGACATTTAAAACAAGTTTGAGGTTTCCAGCCCCTCCTTTTAAATCTGCTTTGTTTCAAGACCGGCCTGTTTGAGTTTACATTGCATCTTGTACACCAGTTTAAAGGAGAACCACCACCACCACATTATAGATTATATTATTATTATGTTTGCATTAGATGACTACCTCTCTATGTTAAACACATGCTCTAATTGGCTCATATGGTTACCCGGTACCTGCTGATTAAGTGTTGATGCGACACATCTGTGGTCCACTTATTGAAACAGAATTGAAGGGTCATTTACATGGGGGCAAAAAGCTTTTTTTTAATGAAGATGTGGTGGTGGTGGTGGTGTTCGATTGGTTGACCTGAGGGAGGTCCAGGGTCTGGTCCCAGTTGTCAGGCAGGGGGGCCCTGGCCGTGTCCAGCAGAGTGGCCACACTGTGGGAGAGGAGCGGTCGCGAGCGGTTGGCCTCCTCTGCCGACGCCACACACAGCAGGAGCATGGGGAGGCCCGCCGCCCGGCGCGTCACTGAGCTGGGACGAGGAGACCGGACCACCTGCAGACCCTGGGAGGGGGCAAGCGGTAGAGGTATTACAATCTTCCAAATTAGTTTTTACATCTTAGGAAAGCCAGTTTTAACGTGGACGCATGGCCATCCACTGTGTCTTATTTTTCAGTGCAGACCGAGCTCTCTGTGTGTGTGTGTGTGTTTTCCCATCACCAGCATAACTTCACAAACTCCTTCTAGTATTTCGTTATGCTCTAGCAGGCACATGATGAATTTGCCTGGCATGTCTTTCCCAGCATACCTCTGTGCTCACCTGTCTCAGCATGTGTGCCGGGATGTCCCTCCACTCTGGATCCCCGCTGCACAGCAGAGCAGCGCAGAACCTGGTGAAGCCCACGCCGCAGCCCTCCACCGCCCCCTGGTGGCAGAGGAAGGGGAACACATGCTCGTCATGGGGGTGCAGCCCGGGCCACACGTGCAGGGATGAAACATGGGCGTGGTTGAGAAGCGTGGCCGCGGAATCCGACTCACCCAGTGGCGACACTTGAGGAGAATGTTCTTGAATACTTTGGCCGCTCTCCGGAGGTCCTCTGTTGTGAGAAGACGTGCGTCTGCTTTGCTTTCTGCCAGCAGCCGCTCCACAAGTAGACCCAAAAAGATCCCTACTCCCTTGACATGGAAACAACAAATGTAATTACATAAATTGTAAAAACCAGAACGCAACTTCTCTTACTTCCTATTAGCCGTGGACGTCAGTTAACAGTCCCCGGAGCAAGAAGAAGAACGACAACAACAAAGACAAGCAGAATAAATATGGAGTTTTTTGGGTGAAATATCTGAAACATGTCGGAAGTCCCTCTATTGTAAATACACAGTCGAAGCACCCCACTCCGTTGTGATATGAGAGCGTCTGGGAACGAGGTTACAGATGGTGTGCACCATTGGGTTATGTCAACTTGGCTACGTCTACAGCAACTCGAACACGGCTGAATCCCCATCGCTACGGCCGTCTGTCACCTTAAGGGTAGCCTGGCACAGCCAGCATTTCATATGGAGAGGATGGGACAGTGTTAACTATGTCAAGAACGGCAGACTTGTCAGGAAGAGGTCTTGATTGACATGCAAGCATGACCAATCAATCACAGACTGTAGGCCAGGAACAGGACTCACGTGAATAATTGAAAATGTGATTTACAACAACTGCTTAGCGGCCTATGATGAAAAAAAAAGGACACATATATATATATATCCCGGGGGGACTGAATAAAGCAATGGATGTAAATATAAGAATAAACCTAATTCACCCATGTCGTGCTGGAGCTACAGCTACATTTCTGTGAGAGACAAAGCTGCCAGCCAATGAGAGTCACGACGACAACATGAGCGGATGAGGATGAGGCTACCTTGAGGGAGACCCAGCAGCAGGTGAGAAGTAGGCCGTGTTCCTCGGACAACAGGATGCACTCCTCCTCCTCGTTGTCCTCCTCCCCCCCACCACCACCACGGCCCCCCGGCGTCGCCTGGGCGATCAGTGAGTTGATGGCGTTGCCCATGTCGCAGAAGGACGGCGGGGCGTCGCCTGATGAAGAGGGGAAGAGAGCAGATGAAGGCACGTTCGTGGGGTTATACCAATGGACAATACATGCAACGTATTGGCCCAAATAAAACCACTTAAATCACTCACTTGAATGAATATCATACCTTTCATCATGTTGAATGGTTTGTTTGTTTTTGTTTATTTATTAATTTCATTGTATTCATTTATATTGTATTTATTTATTTCATTGAATCTATTTAGCATTTCATTTTGCACTGTAATGGTGCATGGAAGAAAAAAAAAGAAAGAATTCCTTTGCACTATGTTGCGTTTGGCAAATAAAACATCTGTCATTGATTTTTAACGCCCCCTGATACGTTTGTCCGACATGGACTTTCTGATAACAATGGCTTGACAAGCCTTACAACCATCCATCCACCATCCAACCCCAATGCAACCCGGTGCCCGGGGTACCGTTCTCCTGGGGCCAGTTCTCCTGAGCTCCGTACAGCACGCCCAGGAGGAGCAGGGAGATGTTCTCCAGCAGGCCCAGCACCTCCACCACCACACTGTGGTCAACCATGTCACACAGACGGCTGGGACCCTCTAGTAAGCACCTCTCCAACGTGCTCAACGCACCTGAACAAACACACACAACATACAGCATACAAAAATGTACCAATTTATGATTCAACCACCGCATTTACATTTACATTTAGGGCATTTGGCAGATGCTTTTATCCAAAGCGACTTAAAATTAGTATTTGTCGAAAGAGGGAAATATATATCGCAATATATCGCTGATGGTACAGTACAATTAGAATAGAACAAGTTTCAAGCACTCCTGATTGTTAGGTCAATAGAACAAGTTACAAGCTTATAATTGCTAGGCTGACCCCTTACTGTAAAACAGCAGATAGCCAGGATAAGATGCTACGCAAAGCTAAGTACTATTTCAAGTGCCAGGACGTACAGACACAGCCGCTTTATATTGATGGATTGTTGGTATATTTAAAGGTGCTATTTGTAACACATGTACAGTACAAAATCATAAAAGGACCAGAGATTAAGTAAACAAGTCAAAATGCTGGCTTCTCCGACAATGCTACCGCCGGTATGTTCTCCTTTGAAAAGTTCATGCCAGGCCGGAAACACGGAAACAACTTTTTCTGTGTTAAATTTGCTGTGTTATGTTTTGCTTTCAATAAATGTCCTAATTGTTTGTTTGATAACCCATTTGTGTAATAGCAGTGGTACTATCCAATCATTTTCTTTTCGAGGTAGAGCAGCACATTCTAGGGCATAGGTGTCAAACTCAAGGCCTGCCTCGCTATTTTATGTGGCCCGCGAGAGCTTCAAATGCACATGATTGTCTCAAATAAGGTCTATGCTAATTTAAAGCGCACATTGCCCATAAACTACATCTCCCATAATGCACTTCGATTTTGTGACCCGCAAAGTGACATCCCGCCGCTATAGTGCAGTGTTTCTACTTCAGCATTTCACAGCCGGTTTTCCAACGAGCGGAGATTAGAAATATCAACAATCAATCCCAAAATGTCCAAGAAGAGAAAAGTTGACACCGAAGGAGACAATTTAATGAAAGATGGGAAAGCGAATATATGTTCGTGCTTCGAGGAGACAAACCGGTGTGTATTTTGTGTTATGAGGCAGTGTCGGTGGTGAAGCAGTACAATGTACGTTGGCATTTTGACACAAAACATGGAGCTAAGTATGCTAAATATACCCTTCAAGAAAAACATCAAATTGTCCAAGAATTAAAAGGCAGACTGCAATCGCAGCAGGAAATGTTTACTAAAGCTACAGCCAAAAATGATGCAGCAGTGAAAGCTAGCTT
>OMKP01079674.1:0-11359 GCA_900302375.1 Bathygadus melanobranchus
CACTATCCCACACATTCAAAGCACCACCATGGGCCTTTTGGCTGAGTTAGATTTAAAAAGTAACTAATATGAAAAATTAATTATAGTTCCTGGATCGTTAGAGGGCATCTCTCTAGGATGTAGTCTCTCTCTCTCTCTCCTTCTCTCTCTCTCTCTCCTTCTCTCTCTCTCTCTCTCTCCCTCTCTCTCTCTCTCTCTCTCTCTCTCTCTCTCTCTCTCTCTCTCTCTCCCTCCCTCCTGCTGTCTTCTTCAAGAGAAGACCCAGCAGCCAGCCTCCAGGTGAACTGAACTGATGCGGGAGGCTAACTAGCGCTAATGCTGAATGCAAACCGCAAGCTGCCTCCAAATGGAAATAGATTACGGGGAGCCAACGTTAACAGCTGCTATTAATCACTTGTGATTAAATGTGCAGTTTAGAAATACTTGCACTACGCGGTGTATGAAGAGCAGTTGTTTGTGCCAGATCTAAACAAGGCAGCATGGACAACGTATAATACTGATGGATATGAACCATGCACTGCCTCTAAATGAGAATGAATGACATTGTCTATTTCCCCTCACAGTTTAGGTTTTAGGCAGTGAACTGTAACGGACAAGTAGCTATCATCAGCATAGAATGACATTTTGGGAATGACGTTTTGGGAGGTGGTCAGCCATTTTCTGTATAAAACATGTGGCTCTCCCCGCCCAGGACAGGTTTATGAGAGTGTAAAGTAAAAAAAGAGTCCAGTAATTATAATACAGTAGAGAGAAGAGAGATTGAAATTGTGAGGGTTACAAGTCAACGCGCCCTAATGAGCCATGTACAGCATTATACAGTATGTGATACAAATATCATACAGTACGTGATATGCTTCCTCCCAGGGTTTCAGGGGTACACCGGGGACCGTGCGGACGACAGGGTAAAAGGGGTGAGACACGATAGGCAGCACACACAACAGTTTGATCCTCCATAGTATCTCTCTTCTATATTGATATATTTCTCTTATCTTGCTTCTTCGGGGCCACTGGCCGCTTACCTACTTCTCTAGAGGTGGCCACCATCCTCTCCTGCTGGGGTGGTCCCTCACCCGTGGGGTACATGTGTATATATACTATATATTATATATATTTGCTTTACCATCTTTTAATAGCCTACCACTTCATTACCATTGTTGTCCAAACCCCCATCAGCCACTAGGCTGTGACAACATTTAATTGAAGCTATAACAAAAAGCTTAATCAGATAGTCAAACAGAATTGCCCCCACCTCCCTCTAGCCATTGTGCTGCCCATCAGCGTTAGTACTGCTGCTTGGCTTTCTATTGTCTGCATGTCGTACTCAAACCTCCACCCTACCTCCACCAGAATCGAGGTTCCGCCTGCCCAAACGCTGCACCAGAAATACCCAGATGATGTTCACGTCGACCTTCCTCACCACAAGCCTCAGGACTCCAAGGGATATGCAGGATATCTTGCCTTAGAGATATATACTGCATCTTAGCCATGCATGTATACATGATTACATACGTTTGCTTGGTGTTGAGTTCTAAAGCCAAAGTCATCCAAATACAATTATTTTAATTTACCCCAAACAATGCCCCAAAACATGTCCTGGATTGTATAGGCTATTAACAAAACATAAATGTACATAAATATTGCTAGATTGCTATTGCTAGATTAATGGCGGTTTATTTTTGGGGTAGATGACTTTGAAGGAAAACCTGTCAACGCTCTTATGATAAACGGCAACTTTCGGAGGCTTTCGAGCTTTGAGGAAATATAATGCAGACAAATAAAAGAGGGGGGGAAATTGTATTGGTCTACTTGCGTAAGCGGTAAACACCCGAAAGCTGTGGGGTTCAGTAGGTGTCGGAATTGCCTCTTAAATTCAAAAGAGGTGAAATAGGCTCCATGAGCGCTAGCACTATTGGAGCTGCTAAAGAACACAGCACAAAAGAGCACAATAGCTCTCTTTTATGTTGGAAATCTCTTTACTCTCTTTTTCTTTGGCTTTTACATTTCAGCATGGCTAAAGTAAAGACTTTTATTCACACGGGAATTTCAGGATAAGCCGAACCACTGAACAGAAAGGGGGGAAACAGAAACAAGTCAGGGAGGGAGGTGGTGGTCGGGCGTTTGATTTAGAAAGGAAGGGACTGATCGCTGTACCAGTAATTACAAGCCTAGCGTTCATCCAAGCGAGCGTGGCATGTGGCCCAGGTGCACATATGTCGGTGCACTTGCAGACGCTCCGCATCCACGAGGCTGATGCAGGAATTACTCACAGCGGGCACTCCGAGCGGCGCGGTGGTCTCGTTCTGCGTGAGACGTCAACCGGTTGCTCGGCGCTCGTCGCTTGCCTCCAAAATATGTTCCTTTTTAAATGTATTCATCCCTAATGATTTGTTTAGGTCTAGGAATAAGATTGTGAACTGTGATTCAGCAGAAGGACTTTGCACACACACACACACACACACACATTTTCAGCTGTCAATCAGTGATGATGATGATGAGGGGGTGGATGGGTGTGGCATGTGGGATGTCAGTCACCAGTGACAGTGTCAACTTATGAATCATGTTATTAACCATCTCACTTGACACAGGCCAGGACAAATATGAATACGTGTGATGAGAGTGATGGGTAAACATTGTATTTATCTGGATGGACTGCACTGAACACAGCTGACAAGAGCATTCACAGACCAAAGCAGGATGGCAAGGACTCAATAGTAGAATGTTTTCTGCCTTTCTTCTTGTTTATTCATATCCATGCACATATACACAAAAAAAACCTTTTTACTGTACTGTACCCAACAACCTGTAGGCCTATAGTGAAATATTTGTTTTTCTAAAGACTTTGTTTTATGTTTATGAGTGTGTGTGGGGCCGGGTGTGGGTGGTAAATTAATTGTTGTTGTCTTTAATGTCATTGCTGACAGATCAGCGCCTTGCTATTGGCCGGTTCACGTGTAGATATAGATATAGAATATTGGTCTCTCCCGCAACATAAAAAATAAGGTATGACCCAATATTTGACAAAATTGCCCTGGAAATGATCCAAAATGCCCCAAATAGTATTACTTGTTAAAAGTGAATTTCCTACCCTGGCGTCCATGCACCTCAGAGGCTGTACTATGTATGCCTAGCTGCCATACAGTCTATGGCTCCATAGATCATAGCTGTTTCTCAAAGGAGCAGGCGGAGGGCACTCTCCAGCCAGAGACTCAGAGAACACAACCCCTTCCTCTCTATTCCCAGAGTCTCCGCTGCGACACACGCAGCAGCCGTCTCATCTCATTATACCAGCGGAACGCGTCGCGGCATAGCAAAGCTAACGTGAGCGGACGATGAGCGCTAATTGGTCTCTTCTGAGAGCCCGTCTGACGTGAGAGAACGCGACTGTTAGCTACGCTAATGAACTATTCGGCTAGCGTTTGCGCACCCAAAGGTCAGCCTCTTCGGCATGCCTACCGTCCCCGCTGCCCGGCTAGCTGTCGGAGACGCACACACGCACACAGAAAGAAATAAACAAAAGGTTAATATTCACCGATTAACATGATCATGTACACAGATGAAAGCATGGAAGCTAATGTGGAGCGATCACAGTGTTTCCACATTAATGAGTTTTACATGCTAACTGCGCTCACACATGCACAAACAAGCCAACGTAGACACACACACGCACACACACACTCTCTAACTATCTGTTGGTGGTTGAATGGTGTTGAAGTCAAAGAAGATGGAGGCAGACAGGGGAACGATCTTTATTAATAATGACGCTGAACGATGGCATGCAAGCAAGTAGGCCTACTGTCTCAAGGAATAAAACATAGGGGCTTACTTCAAACCAATCCCTCTGACGGATGGAAGAAACATCTAATTACAGAAACATGCCCATGAGTTATAGATAATGTGTGAAAGTTGCAAATGTAATTCTCAGTCGTCATTCAGTGTGTGTGTGGGGGAATGTGAGTAAGTCCCATTACAAGAAGGTAGAACTCACTAATCACTATGACTCCCTCACAAGCCTCATGTACCGTACCACCATCTGTTGGCCCACCACATTTGCATATGGTTTACGACTATGAATTAGTCAATTAGACAGACATAGTATAAACACTGTGTGTCGATAGTACATGCACACATATATAGGAAATGGGCATGCAAGACATTTTCGGTCGCCCATGGACCTCTAGAAAGTTAAAAGCATCTGAGGGATGGCTTCATCCCTCATCCCTATTACAAAATCTTTGGAACTTTCAACCAAGGCCAAAAAAAAGATGTGTGTGAGTCTGTATGTGTGTGTGTGTGTGTGTGGTGTGTGTGTGTGTGTGTGTGTGATGGCCTACAAGGCTGTCAGTGGAACTGCCCCCACCTACCTTCAAGCATTACTCAGACCCCATGCCCCAGCTCGAGCACTCAGCAGGCCGGCTGGTACCACCATCGCTAAGAGCAAGCAAACATCACTCAGCCAAGCCGCAACTCTTCTCTGCTCTTGCACCTCAGTGGTGGAACAAGCTCCTGATTGATGTCAGGACAGCAGAGTCGCTCACCAGCTTCCACAAGAGACTCAAGACTCAGAATGTTCAGAGTTCACCTGAACTCTGCATAGCTTCCCTCCTTACCCCCCACCACCTCTCCTATCTAACCCACTCCCAACCAGGATTGAGTCCCATCCCCTCTGGGATCCTTAGCACGTGTATTGTATGTTTGTTCGTCCCGGTACGTAGCATTGTCTAGCATCTTATCCTGGCTATCTTGCTGTTTACCAGCAAGGGGTCAACCTAGAAATCATGAGTGCTTGAAACTTCTATTCAAATGTTACTCTACTGTCAGTGATTATATTGTTGTTTCACTCTTTCAACAAATGTACTTTTTGTAAGTCTGCCAAATGCCCTAAATGTAAATGTAATTGTGTGTGTGTGTGTGTGTCTGTATGCGCGGGTGCGTGTGTGTGTGTGCGTGTGTGTCTGTGTGTGTGTGTGTGCGTGTGTGTGATAGGCCATGTGACAGGTTGAAGCTGACTCTAAGTCAGTTGTACTGTTTCCGCTCAGGTGGTCAGAGTAAGGATTTGGCTCTGGAGGGAAAGCCGCTCCCAGATCTGTGACCACGGGGAGAGGCAAATCCTGCGGGTGACTTAAAAAGGCACGCACACACACACACACACACAGAACCTGGGCTTAATGAGTTTATGTACTGCCTGAGTGAGATGAGCTTTGGACCGTCTACATGACCAGAAAACAGAGTTGAGAGAGAGAGATAGAGAGACCGAGAGACCGAGAGAGAGAGATACAGATGGAGAGACAAAGAGAGATAGAGAGAGAGTTAGAGAGACAGAGAGGGAGATACCAAGAGACAGCGAGACAGAAAGAGATAGAGAGACAGAGAAAGACAGCGACAGAGAGATACAGAGAGAGATAGACAGAGAGACAGAGAGATAGACAGAGAGAGAGATAGAGACAGAGAGAGAGATATACAGATAGAGAGAGAGACAGAGAGATACAGAGAGAGACAGACACCCTTTTTCCAGTTCCTCACCTTCGCTACAACCTCACTCAGACATTCTTTACCTCTACCTCCACTCAACAGAACGCTATCTCCCTCCCTCTCAATTCAATTTTCTCTCTCTCTTTCTCTCTCTCTCTCTCTGTGTCTCTCACCCACTTCCACCAGACTCCTCTGCTAGTCTTGGCGAGGTCATCGGGCCAATGCCAAGGATTTCCCCTCCAGCAGTGAAGTCAATGCGGTTCGTGCATGGAGCAGCACTCGAACATAAGCCCAGCTCATCCACTACAGAGTCCTTGATTGTGGTGTGCGTCTGTGTGTGTGTGTGTGTGACAGAGAGAGAGAGAGAGCGACTATAGCTAAGTGCTAACATTAGCATATGTTTCTTGGTTTTCTCTGTCAAACGTGTCACAGGCAATGGAGCTCTTTGTAGCAATAAGCTCTGGCGCTCAAGGGAAATTCAGATTATTTCTTTTATTTTTTAAAGAGCAGTCGCCGTCACAGTTGATTCCTTTTGCAATGGGACGCACACACACACACACACACACACACACACACACAGACGTACACACACGCACACACAAACACATGCGCACACACACGCACACACACACATTCGTACAACAAAACCTCAATGTGTTCTATTATTAATGTGACTTTGTCATGTAATACACACACACATGCATGCACACACACACACACACACACGTGTTCAGCCTCTTGTGTTACAGTAATATTCCCGTCCCGTGTAATTATGTTGTTTACAGAGTGCCAGGAGGATTTCTGGAGGGATCGATTTGTTTTGATGTGACACAATATACCCTCTCCTGGGACCTCCTCATATCCTGACTCTCAACAATCATGCACATACCCTGAGCAAACGTGACATTTCACATGTCATTGAGCTTTTCCAACCCTCTATCTATCTCTTTATCCATCTCTAGCGGTCACTTGTCATGTATTTAATTTTTTGGGAGTGAAGGCCAAAAACTATAATTCATTCTTTGTTTTGTGGACGTTTCTCTGGGAGAACCGCCAATCAGCCGCGAGACACCTCACCACCATTTTGGGTCGTCTCTCATCACTCCCCTGCTTGCCTACCTTCCTCACAACATCTTCCTCCTGCGTTGAACGTTTTCAGAATCCCTCTGTTTCTGCTCCTCATCGCCTTCTGTTTCATGCGCCGTCAGTCCATGCTTTCGTCCGAAATTCAATTTAATCCTAACCCTAACCCTAACCCCTAACCCCAACCCCTAAAAAACTCTAAACTCTAAAGCCTAACCATTAAACTGAACCTAACCCCTTAAAACTATAGTCCCTAACCCCAAAACCGAACCTAGCCCTAAAACCAAACCTTAACCACAAAATATATATTTAATAATAGTATAATAATAGTATATATAGTCTTTTTCTTCTCATTTTAAAGTCAGAAACCACGTGACACCATTGCCACCCTCACCCTCACCCTCAGCTCCCCCACCTTCTGCACTGCACACTGCCGGACCCTGGTGTGTGAGTGAGTAACAGATATACGAGCCCTTCGCTGACTAACTCATAATTACTGCTAATAACTGTAAACTCTATTGCCCAATTGAAGTCTGCATATCTTGTGCTTGTGTGTGTGTGTGTGTGTTCGTGTTTGGGTTTGTGTGTGTGTGTGTGTGTGTGTGAGAGAGAGAGAGACAGGGAAGGCCGGAGGAGAGAGAGCGGGTGCAGTTTTCTATGTGATCAATTGTCGCAGTTTAATGAAAGCTTTAACCACAGAGAGTTGAAATAATTACTATGGCATGTACTAATTTAGAAAAGTGATTCATTTGTGCATGACCTCATGTATGTGAGTGCTTCTGTGCGTGTGTGCGTGCGTGTGTGTGCGCGTGCGCACTTGAATATATACTAGGGCTTGATCCCTGAGCTTTAAGGAATCAGAATCCTTCAGAACTGAAGCCAAAAGTTTCTATTTACAAGAGGAAATGGGAAGGCTGACTATCTACACTGCATTGGTTATTGTGAACCTGTGCACATGTCCACACACACACACACACACACTCACACACTTACAAGCACGCATACACACACACACACACACACACTAAACCACTTTCACTTACACACACACACACACAAAACCCTGCAGAAAAGGCATCCAATCAGAGGAGCAAGCAGCAGGTAAGAAAATCCGAGAGCTAAACCAGATTCAGATTCATTATTTGATAGAACAAAAAATATAAATACAAGGGAAGACACACTACACCCAGTAATACCTCAGGCAGGAAGACTTTCATTTCACCACCTTTGTGCTGTTGTGTGTGTGTGTGTGTGTGTGCATGTGTGTGTGTCAGTGAGCGTGTTAGTGAGTGTGTGAATGATAGCGAGTGTCTGTGTGTGCGTGCGTGCGCGTGTGTGCAAATACGCGTTCGTCTACATGAGCTTGTGTGTATTTATACGTGAATCCACCCACACTGACGCCAGTGTCTGTACCGGGGGAGAAGCTGCCACACGATAGTTCACTAATGGACTGCTAGTGCCTGCACTGTGAAACACGATTGCGCATTGGTCATCACTGAAATAATTTTAGCATTCGCCGTATTTCCTATTGAACTTATGCCCCGAGAGAGGGGTCACTGAAAGGAATACACAGAGTGAGAGAGAGTTGTTTTCGGCGTGTGCAGATCGCGTGGGTGAACGTGCGCGTGCGTTTGTGTGTATGTTCGGTTCTGCGCGACGTTGCCGGTCATTAGTAATCCGCCTGCTTTAAGTGACGGCCTCGATTAAAACGAGTCCTCTCGCGTGCGCACGGCCACCCCGGGAATTACGAGTGAGGACAAAATGGAGATACTTGTAATTGGGTGTAATTACCGGCGACTTGTCTTAAGATGCAGCCCTCTCTTTTTGTGGGGGAGCGGGTCACAACGTATTTAAATGCAAATGGGGGACAATGTGGAACTTTAAAGTTTCTCTCTCGCTTTTCGGCTTTGGGCTGTCTGACTAGTGGTGAGCCGTCTGCGCGTCGGGAGATTAACAATGTTCCGTCGCGCCGGGTTTGGACTCCTACAGCTCTGACTCTGGCTCACGTCCCTTCTTCTTTCATGTTTCTTGCCCCACTGTCTCCTCCTCGGTTCTTTCTAGTGCTCCCTCAAGCAGGAGTCACCACATCCTTGCAGTGCCTTGGGCCCACCAGCACGATCTGACCGTGGAAGTTGAATTGGTAGCACGTCGACTTAAAGGCTGCTTACCTCTGCGTTCCTTCTCAAGATGTCTCAAGATTTCTTCCTTGTTAATTAAGGGAGTTTTTTCTTGCCCTTCTGGGGGCTAGGGCTAGGGGATGTCATAAATATATGACCTGTAAAGCCCTTTGAGACTGTAATTGTGATTAAGGGCTATACAAATAAAATTGACTAGACTTGACTTACCTCACAAGTGTCGAAGCATTACTGTAAACTGCTGAACACTGTAAAGCTATGTAGCTTGTATTTATATAGATATAATCTATATCTATATCTATATATAGGTGTGAATGGATGTAGTACATGCCTTTGATGTCACCAACAACATCTGATGTGGACGGTATTCAGCATTAAGTAATGCCACAATTATTAATAAACCGACGACAATGGCATTCAGTGATCCCATAGGCGGTGAAATGAATGTGAAATCTATGTCCTACATGTATGTTTGTGTGTATGTTCACTGTGAGCTTCACATTTACAAATGTGGTTTGATTTGTCAGAGATGAGCTCTGCGAGGCGCCACTTCAGTTAGATCTACATACCTACATACATTGTCTCCCTCCTTCGACAAATGTGTTACTTTTTTGTAAGTCGCTTTGGATAAAAGCGTCTGCCAAATGCTCTAAATGTAAATGTAAATGTACATACGCTCATCGTTTAAGGGAAATAGGGAAGCACATTACAGCATAATTAGCTCTTAGTCGATGATGTTCTGAAACATATACCTTTTTCTCATTTACTAAATCTAACCGTTCCGTTCTTTGAAGAAAACATTGTGCCTGCTACATCTTGGGTTCGTATTTTGATATTCAATTATGGAAATTGGCCGTGGAATGAGTCCTTGATTGCCATTGCATGTATGGCAAATTAACGTTGAAAATGCCACCCCCGTGAGAGCATTTTTATTGCCTGCTTATCTCACATTTTCTCTATTAAGCTCAATTCCCCCAAGTGGACTTGTAAAGCATCACATCGCCTTCTATAATACAAATACATCCCGGCTATTTTGCTAACACGTATTTCATATTCGTATCATGCACCAAAAACGCTGTTAAAAACACTGTTTTGAGATAGATATAGAATTAAAATCTCCCGCACTATTTCTCACCCGGCCAATCACGATAGCCCAGTGTCTCCCGAGAGCCAATCGTCTCACTCCCTGTCCAACTGCAGAGTCATTTCAGACGGTGCGCCCTCACCTCAACCTCCATCTGCGCACGAACACAGTCTCTAGAGGTTTAACACCTCTCATCGATATGCAGCACAGGTTTCCCCCACAGGGCCAACGTTCTACCCTAACAATTCATCACAGAGATCCATATCATGTATGGATATTGTCCAGTTGATGGACGTTTATTAACATATGCTAATGTACAAAGCCTCAATACACACTGAATATATACAACAGAGGGAGAGGTTATGTGGTGCAGGAGAGGAAGAGGAAGGAGTTAATGGAGGGCGTTATAAAGAGGACAGAAGAAGAGGGGGAGAAGGAGGAGGAGGAGGAGGAGCAGGCAAACGGCCATAGAGGGAGTCATTGGGAGTCCAAAGCGATCCCTGCTTACATATTCTAACAGATGTATCTAATCTCAGCCAGCACACTGCTGTGGAGATCAGGTAACGAATACAATTCACCCAGGCATGAGGAAGCCAAGACACACACACACAGGCACCAGGCATGCACAGACACAGGCATGTACACATACACATAAGTACACACACAGGCAGGCACCGACACGGGCACGCACCCATACACATCCTGATGGTGTCGTTCACTCAACATTTGCTAAAAATATTGCACAAAAAAAACAGCTGGAATGGGTTATGCTGCTCCAACAGTTCCATGCAGCATTTCAAGCAGAGCAAACAGAACACAGCAAGCTTGTGTTTCCTGTGTGTGCACAAACCACAATGTAACCGCAACACAGTAGACCGTATCTGAGGTGAAAGGTCACACATGCCTTCTGGGCATTCGTATCATTTTCAAGTTTACTTTGCTCCTAATGAATCCTAATTCCATAATTACACATCTGATTGGGACACATAAGTGGGTGTCCTTATTCAGTCAGAAACAAATAAACATCACAGTCAATCGAAAAACATGTAAATAAGTCATGTGAAAATGAAGTCAAACGAAAATCAATGAATTGATTTTTATGTGTTTTTTGGCTGGATACCGATGTCTGTGTAACAACAAGGACAGGCAAGATACAATGAAACAATACAAAGAAGAGACAACCCAGATGGATGAAGAAAGAGAGATAAATATGAAGCTGGTACACAAACACAACACAGTGAAACACCATTCATAGCCACACAACTTAACATAGACGACGGCAGACTCCAAGGAGAGATGGACTGCATGGACTCAAAGAGAGAGAGGCGAGAGTGAGAGAGCTGGAGAGAGAGAGAGAGAGAGAGAGAGAGAGAGAGAGAGGGGTGGATGGAGGGAACAAGTCTTGCGTCCAGAATGCAGGTAGAGGCCAAGGGCACGCAGAGTGGGAGAGAAGAGATCACTCAAGGTTTCATCTGCAAAATATGACAACACACACACAGACAGACAGACAGACAGACAGACAGACAGACACAGACACAGACATACACACACACACACACACACACACACACACAGACAAACAGACACC
>OMKP01079679.1:0-10290 GCA_900302375.1 Bathygadus melanobranchus
GATAGCACCCCCCCCCCCCCCCCATGACAACACCCACAGAGGACAACCTGAGCGAGAGGGTGTCCTACCACCGGCTGGCGTGCCTCTACCAGCACCTGGGCCGGTCTGAGCTGGCCGAGCACCACTACCTGAAGGCCCTGTCCCTTTGCCCCGCGCCCCTGCAGTTCGACGAGGAGACCCTGTACTACGCCCAGGTGTACCAGACGCTGGGCGACATGATCTTCTACGACCTGAAGGTAATGACGCAGGATTTGATGTATTTCGCCGTCATATTCGTCGGAATGTACGTTGCTCCAATTTGCGAAATCCACACCCTGTAGAACCCAAGTTCGCTCTCTTTGGCATCTCCACCTCTGACCTCCGACCCTAGAGACTTTTAAACAAGAGGTGGAAAGTTCCAACAATTTAATCAGCCGTGTGTGTGTGTGTGCATGTAGTGTGTGAAACATTGTAAGACCCATATATTGCAATTAGTTCTATATCCCCTAAGATAAATTCAAAAGTACAGCATACTGCAACACATCAAGCCACCACTTCCCCTACAACTATATTTCCTATACCCATTCAATATTGGTGTTATTCTATTTCATTTTTATTATATTTAACCTTTATTCAACCAGGCAAGTCACTAATAACAGATTATTATTGACAGTGGTGGCCTGGCTAAAGGCAATGCCTCTTGAGGGAAGGGGGTAGGGGGTTGTTAAGACAGTAGCACACTAACAAACATTACAACGCAGCCACTACTCACATACAATCACAATAAATACGACTGTAGCAGACACGACTGCTACACGCCACATAAGCGGCTTTTTAAGGGTTCCCCAAGACACAGGACACAGGAAGGTGGCGGAGAATCCGGTTTATTTTAAAGTTGCATATGAAATGACAGAGCAGATGGTAACAGTGCTAGTGCTCTAGCGCTCTCCCCAGTGTGTGTGGTGGTGGCTGGTTTAGCCTGTGGGCCTTGATTAATCAATGGCCCACAGGTGTGCAGCCTCACCCAGCCAAACCAATCAATCAGTGACTCTGGCCAGGTGAGACTGCTTAAACCAGCCACCAACCACACATGCCACAACGACATAAAAGACAGAAAGAAGAAGAAAGATATAATAACAAACTACAATTATTTTTAACTGATGCGGTGAGTAGGCCCTCCCCACATTCACAAGACCCCTCGCACGGCGTCGACGCTTGACCTTTCCCCTTTGATTCGACTCTGACCTCTGACCTCTGACCCCTCAAGGACCCGCACGACGCGGCCGGCTACTACCACCTGGCGCTGGCGGCCGCCGTGGACCTGGGAAACAAGCAGGCCCAGCTGCGGCTGTGCACGCGCCTCGCCACCATCTACCACAACTACCTGGTGGACCGCCAGCTGTCGCTCGCCTTCTACCAGCGGGCGCGCGCCTTCGCCACCGAGCTGAACGTGCGCAGGGTGGACATCTCGGGGTCGCAGCGCACGGCCGCGAGGCGGTGAGAGGAGGTGGCGCGCGCACCGGCGGCAATAGGAGGGGAATGCCGTCTTTTGTCTGGTGTAGGGCGACCATGGAGTGGAGAAATCGCGACGCTGTTGTTCAAATTGTTTTGTCAGTTGAGAAGCCCGGCTTTTTTTCTTGTGTTCAGTTCAATGTATAAGGGGGTTTATGATGCTAAATGAATTGAATCGTGTGACAATCGGGGGTTATGGACAGTGAGATATTGGCTGTAAATGAATGTGTGGTTGAATTCAGTCAGTATTGCAAGCTGTGTCGGGGAGCAACATGAACAAATCGTGGCTTCAAAAGGGCAACTAAGCTGAACTGTGGGCACTCAGAATGGTTGTTTTTTTTTCCAGACTCACATTCCAGGAATACAATTGAAAAAAAAACCCAACAAATTCTTCCTAAGGGTGAAACCACGATGTGTGCTTGTTTTTACTCTGTGTTAATAAAAGACGCAGACTAGTAGCGAATCAAAGTTACAGAGTCACATGTTTGAATGCAGACACACCAAAACTGGGGCGAGAGAGATTGGCTAGCGTGGAACAGGGGTCACGCAGACACCAAACATTAGCTATGGTGTGTAATGATAAATGAAGATATTACAGAGAGAGAGACAGAGACAGAGACAGAGAGACAGACAGAGAGAGGGGGAGAGGGAGAGAGACAGAGAGAGAGAGGCAGAGAGAGACAGGGAGAGAGATGTTTTCCAGATGGGAGGAAAGAGCACGAAGGATTGAGAGAGAGAGAAGGTAAAAATGCAAGACCAAGAGACTAATAAATTGGCTACCAAGTGTTGCTCTTGGCTCCCAGACGAACAAAAATAAATAAATAAACGTATGCGCGTCCTTTTGTACAATTTCTGCGCATATGTCAGCTCAATGATATATGTACTGGAGATCTTTTACTACTCCTCCGCAATATCCACAAACCACACCTGAAATGAACTTAAATTATTATCACGTCATTCCTCTGCGTCATATAAGTTCTATTAGTGTTAACGGTGCCAGAGGCCGAACCATCCGGAGGTCGCGGAGTTAGTTTCTTCTTGGTTTGTTTCATGTTTCAGGAGTCCACGTTGCGCACGGTTGGATTTCCCCCAATTTCGGCGCCATGATTTTTAAGGTGGCTCACTCAGGCTTTTAATAGGCCGTTTTTTAAGTCGGTCTATTAATTTATAAACAAAATAACTAAATATTACGCTGGTAACACTTTGCAATAAGGCTACGTTAATTAGCCGTTAATTAAGATTAATTAATGCTGTAATAATTATTATTATAGAGCTAACCCTAAACCTAATTATCTAGCGTTATTATAGGGGTTAGGGTTAAGGCTAGGAGTAGTGGGTAGTGGGTTAGGGTTAACCCTAACCCTATTAACTACTGTATAAATGAATACCTTAGTTAACATGAACGCCATTAGTAAATTACTACACCATTAGTTAACTATTAATGAACTGCTAGTCAATGCTTATTATTGCATTAACTAATTGGACTCATTACTGTAATGTAGCCCATGGTAGCCAATGTTAACGCATTATAAGTATTACCATTACGCTTTCATTAGGGATTTCGATTCAATGAACGTACCATTCTCTTAAAATGTGTGCTTTAAATGTTGAGTATCACGTAAGGTCTGACAACAGTACAAATAAATACGACAAACTGCTACCTCGCTCCATTAACCGCGGGACAATAACTCTTGTGTCGCCTTCAACTGTAACTAGTGATTGACGACCCTATTTCAAATATACATCGCCGCGGTTGGGTGAAATACTCTACATGTGACATCCCCCCAGCCGTTTTTATGGCTGGACAAACCTGGGTTGCCTTTCATCCGTGGTAGACACAGCCCAGTGTGTGTGTGTGTGTGTGTGTGCGTGTGCGTGCGTGCGCGCGCGCATGTGCCAATGCAGCTGCAAAGGTCAGACGGCTGAAAATATGTCCTTACATTTCTACAATCCCCAAAAGACAAGAATTACTTAATGTTTTTAAAAGAAATAGCCCGAGTCACATGGTCAGCCTGTCTGCGCGTCTGATTGGCTGAAGAAGTCGGGACTTATTTGCTTCGTTATTTCAGTTCAAGTGGTAGCAGGGAGGGTTTTTTGGGGTATGACGGTGGACTACAGTGGGTTAATGCAACTCTCCTCCTCTAGTCGACTCGATCGGCAGACCAAAAGACACTTCTTAAACTAAGGACACAACGAATACTGCGTCTACTGTCGCGGTTTAGCGCAGAGCTTTGGAGACTTTGCAAACAACCTCGATTTTACGATTTTCACATACACATTTTGTACATCTTTGACGTGCACATTGATCAATCATTTTATGGCAATGTGTATACAATGGAGACACGTACTATTTTTGGACTAAGAAACTCGCGAAAGTGATGCGTAAACGTGTGGACCGCTGCGGGTTCGCCTTTTCCAAGCTGGCACTCAACTGGCACGACTGCCAACACCTTTACGTTTTTTCCACTTTTGAAACCCGCTGTATTTCAGTTTAACTTGATTTGAACACTTACGCACACAAAAATGCAGGTACTACTGTTCGCCACCGTGTTTCTTTACCTCAAACACTTTGCAAACGCAGAGCTCAAAGCAAACAAGTGCCCGGCGCGCTGCGACGTCTCCACCTGCCCCAGCCCGAGTTGCCCCAGTGGGTACGTTCCAGACCGCTGCAACTGCTGCCTGGTGTGCGCCCAGGGCGAGGGCGAGCCCTGCAGCCGCAAGGACGAGTTGCCCTGCGGGGAAGGGCTGGAGTGCAAGTACCCGGCGGGTAAACGGCTGTTTCCTCTCAAGGGCAAGTGTCAATGCAAACAGGGCCACAAGGTGTGCGGCAGCGACGGGAAGACCTACGGGAACCCCTGTCAGCAGAAGGCGGCGAGCCGGGAGGCTCTGCAGCAGGGGCGCCCCGAAATCACGCAGGCGCACAAGGGACCGTGTGAGAGCAGCACCGGTAAGATATACGATTGGTAAAAGACGTTGTAAGATGGAAAAAAAAGCTGTAAGTAGTAAAGTAGAGAACCGCCATACCTCACAAATTCGTCCGTGGTCTAAATAAACGCGTCTGAATACCAGAGACACGTTTACCGCGCCTAATAAACTACATTTAAGGGAATAGTTGCAGTTTTATCGGCCTATTAAAGCATGTGTAAATCCGTTGTTGGATATACAGAGTGGCCACTGACGTTTTTTCCACACCATATCGTGTTACCTGCGTGCTATAATTCTAAACCAAAACAAGGGCCTATTTGAAATTATAAGTGACGCTCATGATAAAGAACTATATACTTTCACTTAAACAGGCTCAAGACTGACTGTTATAATGTTTCGCCTTGTAAATATGCGGAAACATTATGATTGATGCTCACAAGAAAGACAACCAGACGGGAACACACACACAAACACGCACGCACACACGCGCGCACGCACACACACCGCATGAATGTCAGCGTTTATTGTTTTTACAGTCGTCCTTATTCCGTTTTATGTACATGTCATGCAGGGGACTTTTCATGCAGGGGACTTTTATTCCCCGAGGTGTCAGGTGACCCCATTTGACTTTTGCAAATTTCTCCAATGAAAACGTTCACAAGTTGCCCATGACGACTATATAACGTCGGTTATATTTGACATGAAATGACTTTCAATACGTTGTTATGTACGCGTGTGGGCATTTGATTTTAAACAGTTGTTCAAGGACTGGGGCAACACACACATGTACACATACGTGCACACACACATGCACACACACACATAGACACACTCCATCATTCAGGGACAGCTCTTGCATCCTGAGCCCAGGAAGGGGGTAGTCTGGGCTCCTCTTCAGTCCCCCCCTTGTGTTTATTAGCTTAGCTTGTAAATGCAGAGTATAACAGATGCTTGTCGAGGAAAAAAAAAAAATAATAATAATCATTTTGGACCAACCATGACCGGGTCGCACCTTACCACCTCAAATAGGCTAACTACTGTTTAAAATGTTTCAGTATACATCTCAACCGATCGATTACAGAGGAGGGAAAAGTATTCGCAGAATCGGTGGCTTCTTCCACAGCCCGCTAAACACTAGCCTTGTTTTAGAGTGGCTCCTGCATTTGATGTTGACCAGGGGCGACAGTAGCTCAGGGGGTAGAGCGGTTGTCTGGCAACCGGAACGTTGCTGGTTCGATCCCCAGCTCCGCCTAGCTAATTGTCCCTGAGCAAGACACCTAACCCTAACTGCTCCCGACGAGCTGGCGTTACCTTGCATGGTTGACACCGCCGTCAGTGTATGAATGGGTGAATGTGAGGCAAATGTAAAGCGCTTTGGATAAAAGCGCTATATAAATGCAGTCCATTTACCATTTATGATGTCTGGCATAGGGATATGTACTGGAGAAGGGGGAGGCTTTAAGGTGGTACACATACATACTGGGTTGAGACTTGGGTCATTGTTGACCGGCTGTCGCTGTGCATGTGCGGCATATTGCACATTGAACCAAGAGTACCGTTGTTAATGTAAAAACGTATATTCATGAAGGGTATGCATTGCTCTTAGCAGGTTGCCCACAGGTCCTTGAAATCCTTGGAGGTTTGTGAATTTGAGGGGGGGGGAAATCAAGACCTAGAACGTTTTTGAAAATGGACATAAATTGAATTGAATTGTCTTTAAGAATTATTAAAGTTCTGCAGCCCTCCCCATCTCCACCACCCCAAATAAACAACCCATTGATGTACACCAAATCCTAGCAAAACACTCCCCTAATATGTGCTAACATTTCATGCTAACCGCTATATCCCGAACTGCCCCACACTCTGAATGTACAAACACACACACACAACGCACAACAAAGTGTGTGTGTGTTGTGCGTGTGTGTGTGTGTGTTAGAGTCATGGCTGATTCCCCATGGAGCATTTTAAACTCAGGAAGCAGGAAGTCCCTACAGTCCAAGTGTTGTGGAAGCCTGTATTTATGCTTTGCTTTGATCATAAGCTCATGTCTGGGCACACGCACGCACGCACGCACACGTCCACACGCCCACACACACACACAAACAGCTATTCATAAACTTTTGCCCTTCTGTGGAAATCAGAGCATCTCTAAGTATTTATAAGACCCTTTATGCCCCTGATTCGCTCTTTGACGTTCAATGGAGATTGTAGGAAATTTGACGATCATTTCCTTAATTGGCGAGTCCCTGGAGAACTTGATTTTTTTCAGATTATTTTCTTTGACCCACATCCTCCGTTGCAAACTCTTTGTTCATCGCTGTTGTCATTGTAGCTCACACAGTATCATTATTTTACAATCATTACTCCAGGCTCCAAAGAAATCTCTCTCCAAAGAGAGTAATTACTAGGACAAAATTGAACAAACCAGCTCCGCCTCACATCTTTTTGGGGTCATTCTTGCCGATGGAAGAACCCTTTATCTTTGATCTTAAAAATAAATCGGGTCACATTTTCCTAGACATTTGCTGCTGACGGTAAAAATAACGTCGGTCGAAGCCGAAACCCAGAAGTCGTGATTACGGGTCAACCAGCACTGCTGTTGAAGTGCGATTTTCCAGGCAGACTGCCAACATCGTGGCATCTAATAGATGACTGGATCCAAAACAAATTCCCTTAGCTGGCGTTTTTGGTGATCCCAGAGCTTAGGGGATAGGAAGCAACGAGACAACGGCCTAGCGTGTGCTTCCGAGCCTTAGAAACCCCTGAATTGTTCCCTTAAATCACTGACCTCTCGCGGTTTAGTGCTCCACAACTAAGTGAGAATAAAGACGAAACACATTTCAACACTAAAACAGGGCCACCGCGTTGATGTTGGAAACGACACATTGGTCTCAATTGGTCTTACATTGTGAATGTGTTTGCAGTGCACGGAAACCTTGCAAGTTGAATAAATTGTATTTGTATAGCCCTTAATCCCAGTTACAGACTTAGGGCTTTACAGGCCATATATTTATGCAAATGGACGCTTGTTATGATGACCTCAGCATGTTTTGGAGCAGATATTTCCATGTTTTGTACCTTGACAGTTATTTAATAAAAGCCATGTGTTGGAAGTGGAACTCTGGACTTTTACCAGTCTACCAGTAGAGTTGCAATGGAAACGGTAGTTAAAGTATCATCATGACACACACATACACGTGCACACACACACACATGCACACACAGCCAAAGCTGAAAGTAGACGTATTTCGAATGTTCAGTATTTGTCAGTACAGTCAATTAACTTTACTAAAAACAAAAAACAAAGCCCCTGTAAAATGTCCCTCTCTCAGTACATTACAAGTCACGTTACATAGACAGGCCGTGCTTTGCGGCCGATTCGTTGTCCTGCAGCTGTCACAAACCTGCGTTGACCCGAGTGTTAAAAGGTCCATTAAAACGCAGCATTCTTGTCGCCAGTGTAGGCGTGTCCCATCCTACCAGCCCTCGCTACAAGTTTAACTTCATCGCAGACGTGGTGGAGAAGATAGCGCCAGCTGTCGTCCATATTGAGCTTTCCCTCAGGTAATGTTTCTGAATGTTCTAGACACTTACTTTTCATACACATGTGTTTGTCTTTTTCACAATGTCAACATGGTAAACTGCTCTTAACTTGGCAAATCTCTATTTCCATTGCCGTACTGTGCCATATTAAATATCATTTCTTTTTCTTGTACCTTCATTGAGCCTTGTAACTTGACCCCTGACCCCCCTAACCCCCACAACATCCCAAACACCAGGCACCCCCTGTTCGGCCGCAACGTCCCCCTGTCCAGCGGGTCAGGCTTTGTGATGTCCGAGACGGGTCTCATCGTGACCAACGCCCACGTAGTCTCCAGCTCTACTGCTGTTTCTGGACAACAGCAGCTCAAGGTACTGGCCTCATTCACCTATAGCGGCCATCTTGGTTCCAAACACTAGCTGGGCGAGGAACTGAATGAGTTCCCCCTCCCACACACACACACACACACACACTCAGCTAGCGTTTAGATCCAAGATTTAACCAAGAGTAGCCAATCAACTACAGCGAACGCCACTAGTTTCACGTGATGTCACCTGACACAATGTTTTTGCTAACCTAAAGCATTTTTGCAGTGACCAATGTGGCTTACTCTTTAATCAAGGCATGAGTGGAGACAAGTAAAACATACACAGTGGTCAGTTATTCGAGCAATAACATGCATGTATATGAGCGTAAAATACAGTTATGGGCTATTACTCCAAATTTGTTTTACATTTTTATTTAGTCATTTAACCAAACTGACTTACAAGGGAGGTGAAGAGCAATCAAAGGATATGCTGTAGTGCATTTCACTGTACATTTCCAGCGTGTAAAGAGAGTCAGCAGTCTTGTTTGTGAGATGATTTTGGATTTTACTCTTTTCTTAAAAGGTCCAGATGTGTGACGGCGACGTGTATGAGGCGAATATCAAAGACATCGACAAAAAGTCGGACATCGCTACGATCAAAATCAACCCACTGGTGAGTTGGGACTGTGTGTGACGTAGTGGTTTCTTTTTCTAGCACATTCTCTGCACTGCCAGACCGAGTGACTTAATTTTAGGTGCGGGATGTGGGACGAGGTTTTCTTAAAATAGATTAATGTAGGAAGCGAGGTAGTGAAGAGTTAAGTAAAGGCCAGAAGCATTGGGTTTTACGCAGGGATTCACATTTCCCTTTGTATATGTCTTTCATGTGTATAATAACAGTCTAAACTATACATGTGCAACCTAAAGTATAGCATATAAGTCATAGCACGCACACACAAGGGACATTTAGATTTCTGGTGGCCCTCTGACATACAGCCACCAGAATCACGTTTTATATGTTACAACATGTTTGATGAGAGTGCATAGATTCATAAAGGGGACAATGTGAACTGTTTTCCACAGCTCAAGGATTAAAAAGTTCATCTTGGTGACTTGAGTATCGCTGGCGAGTATTCTGTTTCGATCCCAAATGAAAACGATCAATCGTTAATCCAAGAGAATCAGAAAATCCGAAAGAAAGAAACTTTTTTTCCTCATCCATGGCTGGTTTGGAAACTTGAACAATTTTCACAAGTTCAACCCACTGCTAGATAATAAACGGGGTGGGGTGGGGGGTCATCTTTGACGTAGTATTGGTTTCTTGTGTGTTTGTATTGCCGTTTTGGCCGTCGGGGCAGATAATGTTAGTGTTAGCGTCTAGCGCTCCGACGTTTCCACGCATGTTTTCGCTGCGTCCCCGACACGTGTGGTTTGGGGGTTCTCCTGGGGATAGCTGTCAAAACAAAACACGCCACGTCCAGCGTGATTCGTCTGTTTTTTCTTCCCAATTGTGGGAATTTCACCCGGGTTTTGCCGACGGACATCGCGTGTTTACGCGAACGTGTTAATAAGGCGTGGTGTGAAACACGGTTACAACTCCAGAGAAGAATCCCAGGAATGGCCGAGGTCCCAGGTGTCTGCTTCATACACATGGGGATGATTTTTACAGCGTATGTGATGATACGTAAAGCTTTTCGTCATACGATATTCCCAGTAGGAGGAGGATTGAGTGGTGGATTAATCCACCCGGCAACAACGGCAAAATAATCCACCTATGAAGAGTTTCCTAAACAGACATGTTCTGTTTTACTCATTCTCTCGTCCCCGGGTCACACCACCTGCCCTGTGGAGGATGTGTTTTAACTTAGCTACATCACTCTCTTGCCTCGCGCACAATCACTGCCTTCCTCTCTCTTGCCTGTATTGATGAGGCTCACACACCGAGTACCTCAGTCAGAATGCTTTACTTCTGCTTTGTGACATATCAATCACAGGATGACCCATTAATGAAACACTACTGCCACCT